>CATOAP020000105.1:0-73558 GCA_951394115.2 Drosophila phalerata
AAAGAATTTTGACGCAAAGGTTGATATTCGACTGAACGGTCCCATGGCAGCTATATGTTATAGTGGTCTGATTCCAACCAAATTTGGAGAGGTTGTACAAGACTATACAAGATTCTAAATTTGTAAGTTTGGTACAGATAACTTAAAAAATAAAGCTTTTCATACTAATGGTAGTTTATCGACCGTTCGTATCGATTTCAACCAAATTGTATAAGAATATAAGGGGCAATTAAAATAACGTAATTCATGAGTTTGATTGAGATATCTCCAAAAATAAAAAAGTTTTTTATACTAAAACTTGATTTTGTACCGATCGGTCCTATGGCAGCTATATGATATAGTGGACCGATTTGAACCAACTTCGGTTAGAATGTCTAAGACCATCATAAATGCATATTCTACCAACTTAGTTAAAATATCTCAAAAAACATAAAAGTTTTTCATACTAAGGCTTGATCTTACACCGATCGGTCCCATGACAGCTATATGATATAGTGGAACGATTTGAACCAATTTTGGTTACGATATATAAGATAACAAAGAATACACATTTTGTGATTTTGGTTGAAATTTGTAAAAAAAATAAGAAAGTTTTTCATACTAAAGGTGGATTTTCAACCGATCGTTCCTATGGCAGCTATATTGAATAGTGAACCTATTTGAACCAAATTTGGTAGGGATATAAAACCCATTATAAAATACACAACCTGTGAGACTGGTTGATATATCCCAAAAAACAAAAGAGCTTTTCATACTAGCACTTGATTTTCAACCGATCGGTCCCATGACAGCTATATGATATAGTGGAACGATTTGAACCAATTTTTGTAACGATATATAAGACAACAAAGAATACACATTTTGTGTCTTTGGTTGAAATTTGTAAAAAAATAAGAAAGTTTTTCATACTAAAGGTGGATTTTTAACCGGTCGTTCCTATGGCAGCTACATTGAATAGTGAACCGATTTGAACCAAATTTGGTAGGGATATATAACCCAACCTGTGAGACTGGTTCATATATCCCAAACAACAACAGAGCTTTTCATACTAGCACTTGATTTTCAACCGATCGTTCCTATGGCAGCTATACGATATAGTCGACCGATTTGATCCAACTTTGGTCATTATGCGAAAAACAACATCAAATTGATTTCCTGTGAGTTTGGTTAGGATATCGCCGTTTCACCATAGATTTTAATGAATAATATCTCACACGACGCTCAACTAATGCAGCTTTGCAAAAAAAAAAATTAAAATTAAAAATTAGAAATCTCAGAGACTAAAAGAGATAAAGTAACCAAATTTGGCACACAGATTTCTATATACCTCACGCAGATCAAGTTTGTTCCAAATTTAATCCACGACCTCCTCCGCGCCCGCAAATCGCGAAAAACCACCACACCCACAGTTTTTGAGATAATAAGTTTTTTGTGATTATATGCGTTATCTATTAGCGTTATCTATCATCCCACTGAATCGCATTAAGATCGGACATGTAGAACGACAGTTATGGCGAATTAAAGTTTTCAGATCAAAACAAGTATTTTCTTTAAAGTACTTTTCAATATATTAAAGAAAGTAACGGGTATCATATGGTCGGGATCTCGACTATAGCCTTTCCCGCTTGTTTTTAGCTCGATACCCAAAATATGGGTATAGAGCCTATTAGATTCGTGTCGATTATGGTACAGAATTTTGAACACATATATCTCCGCAACTATAAAAGTAAGAGCAACCAAATTTGGTGACAGTACTCCTAGGATGTTGATCTATACTAAGTTTGTATTTAAATTTGACCCCGCTCACGTCCGCCCACGTAAATGATATAAAATCTAATAACAAGAGCACTATTAAAGCTACAGCATTGAGACTTGGCACACAAGATGGGGGGACTAGTCCTGAGGTGTGCTGAAAATTCATTGAGATCGGTTTATAAACAGGGAAGTAGTTTGAGAAAATATGATATATGGAGAAAATATAATCTCCTGGATCTCAGAGACTATAAGAGATAGAGATTCCAAATTTGGTGACAATACTGCTATGTTGCGCACGCAGATCAAGTTTATTTTAGAATTTTGCCACGCCCCCCAATTATCCTGTAATCGACAAAAAACTAAAATATCCAAATACAAGGCCAATTTAATAGGTACAGATGTCAAAATCTGCACACACACTAAACCAGGGTTTGATTTTGCTATGCTACTCCGTAGCTTTGTAGTTTTTCTTTTGCTACTGCTCCGACTTTGTATAGAGCAGTAGCAGAGCACATAGCACAATATTCGAATAGTATATGATATGCTATGCTCCCTGCTATTTCTCGTATTGGAGCAGAGCAATAGCAGTAGCAAAAAAAATCATCATATGCTATTTGTAGTTATAGCAATAGCAGAATTTTGGAGCACAAAAAGTAGCAAAGCAAACAAATTTTTCGACTACAGCTATAGCTATAGTCGTAGCAATAGTTTTACTACTATCGTAGTAGCTTTTATAGTTGCTCTCCAATATGCTCCCGTAGTTGCTACCGTAGTTATGACTAGTTATGTCAGAGCATTTGATTTAAATTTTATATAGTGTTACTTTTTTGGATAGATTTGGGGCCCCAAACACCGAAAAACATTTTTTTTTTTCTATTGTAGAATTTTTTTTTTTTAATTTTTTTTAAATTTGGCTGTTTTTTTAATGCCGTTTTTTAGAGGTACGCCCACTTTTGTTATCATTACGACCGATTGCCAAAACTGATATTCAAAAGCTTTACTTTTGCTGAAAGCTAATGAATATACCTATAATTCATCCATACACAGTCTAAGATTTAAGTCAGTAGTTTAAGAGCTATTAATTATACCCGTTACTTATGTATGTGTTCGTTGGAATGTATGTAACAGGGAGAAGGAGGCATCTCCGACCACATAAAGTATATATATTCTTGATCAGCATTAATAGCGGAGTCGATATAGCCATGTGTGTCTGTCCGTCCATCCGTCTGTCCGTCTGTGTGAGCGCCTAGATCTCAGAGACCATATGAGATAGAGTAACCAAACTTTCACACGCAGATCACAAAGGCGTTGGAGCAGGTCAAGTTTGTTTTAAATTTTTGACCCGCCTCCTTCCACGCCCGCAATTCGCGGGAAACCGGTCATCCGTCTGTATAAACACAAGGATCTCAGAGACTATAAGAGATAAAGTAACCAAATTTGGCACACAGATTTCCATATACCTCACGCAGATCAAGTTTGTTTCAAAATTAAGCCACGCCCCCCTCCGCCCCCGCAAATCGCGAAAAACCACCTTACCCGCAATTTTTCATATAATACGTATTTTTTGGTAATAACCGATATCTGTTATTGTTATCTATTATCACACTGAATAGCAACAAGATCGGACAAGTAGAACAGCAGTTATTGCGTGCCTAAGTTGTTGAATCAACAGGTTCCCCCTAGAGTATGCAATAGTTTTTGTATTGTTAAACCTTATTAGAATGCTTCAAGTTCTCAAGTAGTTCTGGCAACGCAAGTATGACATTAGAATTGAATCGCTAATGTATTGAAATAAGTAACGGGTATCCTATGGTCGCGATCTCGACTATAGCCTTTCCCACTTGTTTTTGAATTAAGCTTTTTTTTTAGCTTTTTTTTTTAATGAGGTTTGATTTTGGTTAGCTCGAGGTCTGGAGTTTTTAGCTCGGTACCCAAAAAAGGGTACTAGAGCCTATTAGATTCGTGTCAATTATGGTACAGAATTTTGAACACATATATCTCCGCGACTATAAAAGTAAGAGCAACCAAATTTGGTGACAATACTCCTATGATGTTGATCTATATCAAGTTTGTTTTCAAATTTGGCCCCGCCCACGTCCGCCCACGTAAATGATACAAAATCGTATAACAAGAGCACTTTTAAAGCCAGAGCCTTGAGACTTGGCACACAGGATAGGGGGTCCAGTCCTGAGGTGTGCTGAAATTTTCAT
Source organism: Drosophila phalerata (assembly GCA_951394115.2). NCBI lineage: Eukaryota > Metazoa > Arthropoda > Insecta > Diptera > Drosophilidae > Drosophila > Drosophila phalerata. Next base: position 3,966 of record CATOAP020000105.1, read on the forward strand.
CGAGATCGGTTAATAAACAAAGAATATATTTGAGGAAATATGATATATGGCGAAAATATAATCACCTGGATCTCAGAGACTATAAGAGATAGAGATACCAAATTTGGTGACAATACTCCTATGTTGGTCACGCAGATCAAGTTTGTTTTAGAATTTTGCCACGCCCCCCAATTATCCTGTAATCGACAAAAAAACTAAAATATCCAAATACTACCCAATTTAAAAGGTACAGATGTCAAAATCTGCACACACACTAAACACAATTTTAATATTGCACCCTGAAAACTGCATTGCAATCGGATAACAAATACAGAAGATATTAATTAATATCTTTTCATTTCTCATGCGTACGTGCAGTGGCCAGATTTTGGTACAAAACTTGCAGCAATGCATGCGATTTGTGGGTACATTGGACTCGGGTTCAAAACGGCTCTTTGTTTTGAACAAAATTTGTATCATAATTTTTTTTGTTCATTACATTAAATTATTTACATACTTATTAATAATACATATATGTCGGGTTATCATTACACAGAGAAAAAAAAGCCGTACTAAAATTAAGTTCGAATGAACTAGAATTAAGTATTTTCAATACTTAAAATTAATACTTAATTTAAGTATGAAATATTGAAAATAATTATAAAAATTCTTTAACCAAGTATTAACATTCTTGATATAAAATCAAAGAATCTTGAATCAAGTAAAACTCCTAAATCACTAGAAATGAGTACGATAATTCTTAATATAAGATCGGGGCTAGGCTCGACTCACAGATCAAGTTCGTCAAATCTTGAATTGAGTTCATTAATTCTTATATTATTTTTGCTTTCGCTAGCTTAGAATACTCAACTAGTTCTAGCTTTCCTGCAATGAGGAGCAGTTCGACGGACGCTCAGAGCTTAAGACTATACTACAATAATTTCTGTAATTAGGTTCACTTGCTTTCATACTAACTGAAAGCTTTTAACACCCACGTTTATGATTTAGATCATTTAATCAGGTAGCGTGAGGTAATACCTATTTAATGAAAATTTCATACATGCATATCAATCAAGTATACACGATATTGATTTAAATCTGCAATATACTTAAATCAAGTATCATTTTCATATTATAACATATATTTTTGTACTCAGTTTCAGAATGTTAAGAACTTCGATCAAGTTTGAAATGTACTTAAATCAAGTAAATTTTAAAGATAATTTAAGTTTGAAAATCCTAAAATACTTAAATTTCGTTCTTGAAATATCGTACTTGAAATGAGAACGAAATCCTCGATTTCAGTATTTTCATTCTTAGTGAGATATCAAGTTCGAAAAGTGGCGATTTAAGTACGAAATACTTGATTTTTTCTCTCTGTGTAGGATTTTCCATATTTGCGCAGATTGTATACGGCGAATAAGCTTGATCAAGACCACTGCCAACTAGAGACTGCCTGCCAGCCTTCTAGCATATCGAAAATGCCCTTCAGGAAATGCTGCAATGAACATACTTGTATCTCTGTCTCTCGCAGTGGCTCAAGCATACACGCACAACAATCGTAGTGCACATCTCTCTCTCAAACCTCTAACCTCACGCAACATCTATTTCTCATGTTCGCATCGAACTAGCCTGACCATCTGGCGAATTGACGGAACAAAGCGTACTAACAAACAACCGTTAGAGTGCAGAGACGAGAATTGTCACTTGGTACACGCATTTGCTTTAATTCTTTTACACTGACTACCATAATTTAAGATCCGACACGGCCATTCTGACAATAACACGTCCTCGTGTACTGTAGTCTTAATATTTCAAATATGACTTATAAATCCGTAATTATAGCTTGTGTTTTCTTTTACTCATCAATTTCAAATACCATTTATTTATTCGATATATTATCTTACACTTAACATTTTTCTCTTATTTCATAATCTTTCATTATTTTACATTCTACACAACATTAAAACAAATTTAAATTCTTATTATCATTGCATAATCAAATTCATTTTAACATTTAATTCATTCCATTTGCTTCTCAGCAATTCAAAATTCGACTCTAGTTATCCTCACTATGATGTCCTTTTGATTAAGAGCATAGTCCCGTCAAGAGCGCCACACGCCATGTTCCAACTTTCGTCTTTCACTTGTGCTTGCCCAATGACGCAGATAGCTTAAATCTTAAAACCATATCTTTAACTCATACATTTCAATCAAATATTGTCATATATCGGCCATGTATAACTTTGCATCCGCCAGGTTATTTCCATTCGAATTCTCAAACACATCCGCCATTCACAAACATTTTCTTATCATTTCATTTCATTTTGATTTCACATAACATATCCTCTCACACGGATATATTATAACCATTTCAACAAGTCTCAGGCGGGCACTCCAATTCACTCGGAACATAACCATCTGGCATCTTTCTCAAATCTTCATGACAATATTTATAAGTTCTCTTATTATGCAATGACTTCAAGATATATCTATCTCCTTCTAGAACTTTACTAACCAAAAATGGTCCTTTAAACTTTGCATCCAATTTAGTTTGATGCCGTTCTTCATTTTTCAGTAAAACAAAATCTCCAATTTTATGACGTTCAACTGCTGCTTTATTTTTATCGAATCTTATTTTGTCGTAACTAGCTTGATTGTTCATATTTTCAATTGCCCTATCTCTAGCATTAACTTTATCTACCTCCATCTCTGTATCATACGGTGGAATCAAACCCAAAGGACGAGCCTCTTTGCCGACAAGTAACTCTAGGGGACTTGCTTTGGTTGTACTACTAACTGTGCAATTCAAGGCAAGTTGTACCTCACCTAAAGCATCTTGCCAAGATCGATGACTTGATTCAACCGCTGACAGTAGATTCTTAAGGGTACTCATCACACGTTCGACTTGACCGTTTGCACGGCTTCCTCCTGTAGCTATAAGATGAAGCTTAATCTTCTGTGATGTACAAAATTCTGAAAATTTCCCACTTGTAAAACATCTACCCTGATCAGCTATTATACGCTGCGGTATTCCGAACAAAGAAATAGATGATTTCATTGCCTGGATACAACTGTCAGAATCTAATCTTAAAGTATGAAACAAATAAACAAATTTTGTCAAAGCATCAATTTGTACAATCACGTATTCCTTAAGATCATTTTTTCCACTTAATTTCCCAGTAATGTCGATATGCACCGTGTGCCATGGCACATTCACTTTTGGAATTGGATGTAACTCGGCTTGTATCTTCCCAGATGAACCCTTAACAGTTTTACATGTAATGCAGCTATCGACAAACTTCCTAACATATTTATTCATCTTAGCAAACCAATAATATTGGTAAGTTTTGTCAAGAGTCTTTTTCCATCCCAAATGCATGATGGACTCGTGCACTTGATTTATTACTGACCATCGAAATGCATGGGGCACTACTGGCAAACAACTGGTTCTTCCATTTCTCTGAATTTTACGAAACAAGACACCTTTTCTCAACTCATAAGTCTGTGCAACATCATCTGTCAACTCTTCAGAGTTAAGTTTGTTAATAATTTCAACAATTTCAGAATCCTGGCGCTGTTCAGCAGCAAGCCAGTCACTTGAGATTTCTGCCAAGTTTACACGCTTTTCAGGGACTAAAGTCTTTTCAACTTTTGTGGCTTCCTGAATGTGATTTTTCGATAAAAATCCACATGCGCCATGCGCTTTCCTTCTCTATATTCAATAGTGAAATCAAACGACTGCAAATACGCCCACAAACGATGCACTCTTGGTGACAGATCAATCTTTGTCCGCGATAATTTAAGAGAATTACAATCAGTATACACTACAAACGTACGACCAACTAAATAATGACGAAACCGTTTAACGGATTCTACCACGGCCAAGGTTTCTAATTCGTATGAATGGTATTTAGACTCTGTAAGGGAAGTAGTTTTACTAAAATACTCTATTACATGAGGACTACCATTGATTCGATGCATTAACATTGCACCATAACCGTAAGAGCTTGCATCTGTGTGTAACTCTATTGGATGTTGTGGATCAAAAATAACAAGTACAGGCTCATTTATAAGGATAGCAATAATTTTTTTTCTAATATCTTCCAACTCGTTATTCCAATGAAACACACTATTACTCGAAGTTAAGGAATATATCGGTTTCATAATCTGTGAGAACCGAGGCACGAATTTTCGAAAATAAGACGCCAATCCTATAAACTGTCTTACGCTACGAACTGTTTGCGGTGGTGGCAAGGAATTTAACGCAAGAATTTTTCGCGGATTAGGCCTTAACTCTCCAGCTCGTACCTCATACCCCAAGTATTGTACAGTAGTTTTTAAGAATCCACATTTTGGTATGTTAAAAGAGAATCCCGCTGCAGTCAATACATCCAACACAATCCTCAATCTTTCCATACCTAATTCTATGGTAGGTGACACCACCATTATATCGTCCATATAGACTATTACATAAGAATATGCAAGATTTCCCAATGCGTTAATAATGGCTCGCTGGAAAACAGACGGGGCGTTCTTGAGGCCAAATGGCATTGTCAGATACTCATAGTGCCCGTCAGGTGTAACAAACGCGGTGTATTCAACAGAATCGGGATGAATGGGTATCTGATGGTATCCACTAGCCATATCCAGACAAGTAAAATATTTTGCACCAGCAAGTCTAGCAATCTGGTCGTTGATAAGTGGTAAGGGATATCTGTCAGAAACAGTATTGCTGTTCACTTCACGATAGTCAACGCAAAGTCGATCGGATCCGTTCTTCTTTTTAACCAAGAGTATAGGGCTAGCATAGGGAGAACAACTAGGTCGAATAATGTTACAGTTTAACAATTCTGTTATCCTTTCACGTACAATTTCTTTTTCATTTGGACTTAAACGATATGGACGCCGCTGCACAGTTTTGTTTGGATTAATTAATCTAATAGTCATTTCACCCGTATTAACCCTTGTGCAAGGAATTCCATCGATAAATGCAGCTGAATAGTCTTTAAGTAATTTAATTAAGTTTTCCTTGTCATTACCAATCATTTCAGTATCAACATTAAGTAACAAGGCAGATTGCTCAGATACTTTACAGACGTTTACAGATTTAGACTTAACAAATTCAAATTTATCAGGTGTCAAGATGATTTCGTATCCTTGACTAAGGATTTCCCTACCAATTACAATATCATTTGTGAGATGCTTATCTGCTATGACGTGAAACAGTATTTCTACGATATTTCCATTAATAATGCATTTAGATAATTTTTGTAGCTTACTGGAAATGCCAGCGTCGCAAATACCTCGTATTATGACAATATTATTAATAAGTTTGTTTTCTATTTCTCATGTTCGCATCGAACTAGCCTGACCATCTGGCGAATTGACGGAACAAAGCGTACTAACAAACAACCGTTAGAGTGCAGAGACGAGAATTGTCACTTGGTACACGCATTTGCTTTAATTCTTTTACACTGACTACCATAATTTAAGATCCGACATATACATTAATAATACTAATACATACTTTTTAAATGAATACTTTACATACTTAATCAATAGTTTTATGTGATGCACATTTTGCAATCAGTACCATGAATTAGCAGCACAACGAATTTGGTTCTATAAATAGCTTTATTTGCACATGTATGTATGTGTGTATGTAGTGCTTCTCTTTTAACGAGCGAGACATAATTGAAACAAAAGAAACGTGCAAAACGGACAACGAAAAAAAATGATATACATTGATATTGCCACCCGAAAATATGAGGCTGCGATGGCTCTGACGGTAGAGCAGTGTATTTTGAGGCGATGAGTCGAGGGTTCGATTCCCGTTTTAAATCTTGCCAGTGCGCAACATTTTTTTTTTTTTTTTGTCAACTATTTTCTTTTTTTGGCAACTATTTTCTTTTTTACAATTTGTACTACTTTAGCAATTTGTACTTTTTTAACAACTTGAATTTTTCTTTAATTTTGTGAAAAGAGTAACTAAATGTATGGAAACACAAAATAAACGCCATAAGGCCAAATTTTATTTAAATGAACAAAAGGAATTGTGACCGCACCGGGATTTGAACCGTTACAATTTCGTCACAAGGCAAAGATCATCCATCTCAGCCACCGTCACGATATTTCTACCGCCAAAATAAACCAAACCATGCTATTTTTATTGTGTCTGTTTTGCATTTTTCTTTTGTTTCATTTATGTTCCCTTATTATCGTGTGTTCTAAGAAAAGAGGGAAATAGTGCAAAGCATGCAAAGCTCACTCACACTAGCACTCTACATTAATTCGATCGATTGCTTTGAGTGCGTACTGTATCTTTCTGTGATTTGTGATAAAAAGTGTTTCGAAAAGCAATTTTCATTGCTCATATCTGTCAATAAGGACCCTAATTTCCTGTAGGCGTGTTAGTACTGTGTTATTTTACAAGTGCATTGAATAATAACACTAGGCAACAAATTGCAACTTTTTAGCTCGATACCCAAAAAATGGGTATAGAGCCTATTAGATTCGTGTTGATTATGGTACAGAATTTTGAACACATATATCTCCGCAACTATAAAAGTAAGAGCAACCAAATTTGGTGACAGTACTCCTAGGATGTTGATCTATACTAAGTTTGTATTTAAATTTGACCCCGCCCACGTCCGCCCACGTAAATGATATAAAATCTAATAACAAGAGCACTATTAAAGCAACAGCATTGAGACTTGGCACACAGGATGGGGGGACGAGTCCTGAGGTGTGCTGAAAATTTCATTGAGATCGGTTTATAAACAGGGAAGTAGTTTGAGAAAATATGATATATGGAGAAAATATAATCACCTGGATCTCAGAGACTATAAGAGATAGAGATTCCAAATTTGGTGACAATACTGCTATGTTGCGCACGCAGATCAAGTTTATTTTAGAATTTTGCCACGCCCCTCAATTACCCTGTAATCGACAAAAAACTAAAATATCCAAATACAAGGCCAATTTAATAGGTACAGATGTCAAAATCTGCACACACACTAAACACAATTTTGATAATGCATCCTGAAAACTGCATTGCAATCGGATAACAAATACCGAAGATATTAAATCAAAACTTCACATTTCTCATGCCTACGTGCAGTGGCCAGATTTTGGTACAAAACTTGCAGCAATGCATGCGATTTGTGGGTACATTGGACTCGGGATCAAAACTATAATTAAATGAAGTGATCATAGCACATGTCACGGTCGCCATATAATTAAATGAAGTTGTTAATAATCAAAAGACATAGTGTTTTAGGTTTATTTGTGTATTTCGATGTTCAACGTCTAGTGACGTTGATTGGATTTATCCGACTGTCTTGTCGTTCAACTGTTTCATTATACTTAAGTCTAACATTGGAGTTTTACATATATGTCTCTGTCGCTGAGTACAGCGGCAGAGCGGGAGCATGTAGTGATCGTATGCATATATGTATACACTTATGGCATATACATTGAGTATATACATAACGCAAGACAAAGGAATGGTATGCGGCCGAATATGCAGACGTTGCATATTCTGTGCCGCGGTCAGGCCACTCATAAGTGGACGATCAGATTTCAAATGTACTTTGGCTTGTGTTATGCTTAGCAACAAAGTGTCGCTAAATGGGTTTGTAGTATATTTGATTTGATATACCCTTACATTAGTTGGGTATGTTGAATATTAGTGTGATCACGCTACACCTCCCTTTTTAAAAGAATAACGTAATATTCTATATGTAGTTATTTAAAAATTATAAGTATATGTAAGATAAATTTGTAAGTTGGGATAAAAATTTGATTTTTTTTTTTTTTTTTTTTTTAAATTACAATTGAAAAGATTGTTGAATATTGTAAAATATCATGAATATAAAATGTGAATAAGTGAATTTTAATTTGGAAAAATTTTTTTTTTTTTTTGTATGTATATATATATGGGTGTTTCCAAAGTAACGGTCGTTACATATTTTCGGAGATTTTTTAAATATAATTCCAACCTAAGCAAATAGGCCACGAGGATTGCCTAATTTTACACCTTCGAAAGTTCAAGCATCAGTAGCAACCGAAAGCATTCATAAAAAGTCTAATTTCAATACTTTTTTTGACCATTAAAAAAGTCATGGTCGTTACCTTAGGAATGAGCTCTTTTTGATTTTTGTGAACAAACATAATTTTTTGTAGAACTTTGCACAGGATGTGATAGGTAAAAATATCGGATTAAATTCTTTGAAATGTTTTGTTTAAGGATTGAGTTTATTTTCAAACTAAAGAAAATTAATTACCATGAAAAAAAAGTTTTAAAAAAGTCATGGTCGTTACATTTTCAAAAATTTAACGATTTTACGCTCTTTGTATCTTTCCTTCCTGGCATTTGGTAGCTTATGTCATCATTCAAATAAAAAGTTCTTGCCTTTTCTCTGTCGGTTTCACAAATTTGAGGAGTTTTCTTCTTTTCAGTACAATGCAAATCGAACATTAAGTTTTATTTTTTGAGTCGTAAGAGGTCGTTTTCTGTGGAAACACCCATATATATATATGGTGGCCAACCATTCTTTTTGTTCTATTTGTTAAACAATATTAACCTATCCTTATGTACTGATTGTTTTTTTTTTTTCGTGATTTATAACTGTGTATGGGGTGAAATATATGTTATATTTAAAAATTTTTTTTTTTTTTTTTTTATTTAGAGAATATAGTTTGAAATTGAATATATAAAAAAATGGTTTAAAATTGGATATATATAAAAAGGTGATTGTACGGAAAAAAAAATCTAGTAAGTATATAAAATGTATATATATAATTTGAATTCATAAAAGAAGATTAAAACAAGCGGGAAAGGCTTTAGTCGAGATCCCGACTATATGATACCCGTTACTTACTTAAATATATTGAAAAGTACTTTAAAGAAAATACTTGTTTTGCTCTGAAAACTTTAATTCGCCATAACTGTCGTTCTACATGTCCGATCTTGATGCGATTTAGTGGGATAATAGATAATGCTAATAGATAACGGTAATAATCACAAAAAACGTTTTATCTTAAAATCTGTGGGTGTGGTGGTTTTTCGCGATTTGCGGGGCGGATGGGGGCGTGGATTAAATTTGAAACAAACTTGATCTGCGTGAGGTATACATAAATCTGTCTGCCAAATTTGGTTACTCTATCTCTTTTAGTTTCTGAGATTTCTTTGTTCAGACTGTTTTTCGCTATTTGCGGGGGCGGAGGGGGGCGTGGCTTAAATTTGAAACAAACTTGATCTGCGTGGAGTATATAGAAGTCTTTTAGTGAAAGTTTGGTATCTCTATCTCTTATGGTCTCTGAGATCCTTTTGTTCATACAGACAGACAGACGGACAGACGGACATGGCTATATCGACTCGGCTATTGATGCTGATCAAGAATATATATACTTTATAGGGTCGGAGATGCCTCCTTCTCCCTGTTACATACATTCCAACGAACACAATATACCCTTATACTTATTTTTTATAAGTAACGGGTATAATTATACTTATTTTTTATAAGTAACGGGTATAAATATAAAATTGATTTATAAAAATCATATATATAAAAATTTAAAAAAAAATTAATATATAACATAAAAGGAATATATAAAATTGAATATATTAAAGAAATAGAGTTGATTAAAAAAGAATAAGATATGAAGAGAAAAAAAATTGAATAATTGAAATTAATTATATATGAGTAATAAAATTGAGTAATAATAATTAAAAAAAATAAAAATAATTGAATAATGAAAAAAATAAAGATTGATTAATAAAAAAAATATTTAGGAAAATAAAAAAGATTATTAATTGAAATTGGTTATATATAAATATATATATTTGTTTTACATTTCAAATTGTATTAGAATGTAGTTATATGTTAGACCTCTTTATTTAAATTTTTTTTTTTTTCATGAATATTTTCGGGTATCATGTTACATGGTTGATCAGGCCATGTATCTATGAATTTTCTGAATTGATGCTTTTATGAAATTTAAAATATTTTTAATTATTTGGAGTTTTAATATTACTGTTCATCATTGTGAGTGTAGACTATGCTTCTCTATTGAGTCACCGGCTGAGTAGCGCTACTCTTTTTAAAATACATTGTATTTTGCCCATATTTATAGAAGTTATCTCTTAAACTGATTCAAGGATCTTCTTGCACGGTGCCTCCTTGAGTCTCAATAATCGTATATACCGGCCTTCAATTAAGCCTTGCATGAACTGACCTAAGTCATTCTCGCATTAATATACACTCATATAATTTGTCTCAATGCTTGCAATTAATCATTGTTAATTGCAAGGTCACTACTATTATTCGTACATAATGTACATTGGGCTTGGAAGCATTACAAAAGCTTGACTTGGCAATACTTTTGTTTTTTATTGTATTAGTTTCCTGCAGGAATTGTCTACTTTTTAATCTTGTAGTGACTAAGATTATGATCTTAATTTTTTTTTTTTTACAAGATGAACCACTTTTTTTTTTAAATTGAATTTTATTATTTCAATTGAAGTTTTATATTTAGTTTAAAGGAAAATATTTTATGATAATTTGGAACCAAGAACTTCGCTCAGGCCAACACACTATAACAAGGAGAATATTATTATTATATATAAATTTTTTTTTTTTTTTTTTTTTTTTTTTTTTTTTTTTTAGTTTTACAGGAAGTCTAGCTCATCCGCTAGTTCATTTAATAATGCGATTATTTTTGCATGCACTCTTTTGAACTTGATTTTTGTCTTATAGATTCGCATTTTTTTTCTTATACCTATTTTTTTTTGTTTTTAAATATTTTCTTTTTGTAAATATACATTTTTCAGTATTTTTGTTTAATTTATAAAAAAATATGTTTTTTTTTTTTATAAAACAATGTAAAATGCGTATTTTATCAGTTTGGTTGAGATATCTCATAAAACCAAAAAGTTTTTAGTACTAAAACTTGATTTTCGAACTAAAACGTGATTTTCGACCGATGGAAAAATATATATATTCAGTTAACAGGCAATATCTTCCAAACCCCTCAACCATGTTTTATGTGTTATATACCAAAAAACGGAGAAATTTACGTACTAAAACATACATAAATTTAATAAAAATCGTTAGAGCCGTTTTGTCAGAAATCGCCAAAATATAAGCTAAAAAACCTTATTTCACCTGTAAAATGTTACCTGAGTACTTTAGAAAAAAAGTTTGAAGGTACGTCAAAAAGCCCTTAAACTCACCTTTCCAATGATATATAGGACATATCTGTATTGGGGTTTCAATTTTAGCGGGAAATAGCGTTTTCCCGCTAAACTAGCGGGAAATTCAAAAAGTCGTAGAACAAACATTTCTATATTTTTGAAAAGAAACAAATCCTCATCATTACATCTAAGCTTTTTTAGCGCTTTGATACGCGCAAACGAACCGACAAACAAACTGACTTTTCATCTCATTTTGAGAAGTCCACTAAAAATTTTAAATTTTATTATCTTTCGAACCAGTTATCGGATTTGGGTGATTTGGGTATCAATCGACGCGTATTTTTGATTAGAATTTTTTAAAAATAAAATAATCATAAAAAACGTTTTATCTTAAAATCTGTGGGTGTGGTGGTTTTTCGCGATTTGCGGGGGCGGATGGGGGCGTGGATTAAATTTGAAACAAACTTGATCTGCGTGGGGTATATAGAAGTCTTTTAGTGAAAGTTTGGTATCTCTATCTCTTATGGTCTCTGAGATCCTTTTGTTCATACAGACAGACAGACGGACAGACGGACATGGCTATATCGACTCGGCTATTGATGCTGATCAAGAATATATATACTTTATAGGGTCGGAGATGCCTCCTTCTCCCTGTTACATACATTCCAACGAACACAATATACCCTTATACTTATTTTTTATAAGTAACGGGTATAATTATACTTATTTTTTATAAGTAACGGGTATAAATATAAAATTGATTTATAAAAATCATATATATAAAAATTTAAAAAAAAATTAATATATAACATAAAAGGAATATATAAAATTGAATATATTAAAGAAATAGAGTTGATTAAAAAAGAATAAGATATGAAGAGAAAAAAAATTGAATAATTGAAATTAATTATATATGAGTAATAAAATTGAGTAATAATAATTAAAAAAAATAAAAATAATTGAATAATGAAAAAAATAAAGATTGATTAATAAAAAAAATATTTAGGAAAATAAAAAAGATTATTAATTGAAATTGGTTATATATAAATATATATATTTGTTTTACATTTCAAATTGTATTAGAATGTAGTTATATGTTAGACCTCTTTATTTAAATTTTTTTTTTTTTCATGAATATTTTCGGGTATCATGTTACATGGTTGATCAGGCCATGTATCTATGAATTTTCTGAATTGATGCTTTTATGAAATTTAAAATATTTTTAATTATTTGGAGTTTTAATATTACTGTTCATCATTGTGAGTGTAGACTATGCTTCTCTATTGAGTCACCGGCTGAGTAGCGCTACTCTTTTTAAAATACATTGTATTTTGCCCATATTTATAGAAGTTATTTCTTAAACTGATTCAAGGATCTTCTTGCACGGTGCCTCCTTGAGTCTCAATAATCGTATATACCGGCCTTTAATTAAGCCTTGCATGAACTGACCTAAGTCATTCTCGCATTAATATACACTCATATAATTTGTCTCAATGCTTGCAATTAATCATTGTTAATTGCAAGGTCACTACTATTATTCGTACATAATGTACATTGGGCTTGGAAGCATTACAAAAGCTTGACTTGGCAATACTTTTGTTTTTTATTGTATTAGTTTCCTGCAGGAATTGTCTACTTTTTAATCTTGTAGTGACTAAGATTATGATCTTAATTTTTTTTTTTTTACAAGATGAACCACTTTTTTTTTTAAATTGAATTTTATTATTTCAATTGAAGTTTTATATTTAGTTTAAAGGAAAATATTTTATGATAATTTGGAACCAAGAACTTCGCTCAGGCCAACACACTATAACAAGGAGAATATTATTATTATATAAAGATTGTTGAATATTGTAATATATAATGAATATAAAATGTGAATAAGTGAATTTCAATTTGGAAACATTTTTTTTTTTTTTTGTATGTATATATATATATATATATATGGTGGCCAACCATTCTTTTTGTTCTATTTGTTAAACAATATTAACCTATCCTTATGTACTGATTGTTTTTTTTTTTTTCGTGATTTATAACTGTGTATGGGGTGAAATATATGTTATATTTAAAAAATTTTTTTTTTTTTTTTTCTTATTTAGAGAATATAGTTTGAAATTGAATATATATAAAAATGGTTTAAAATTGAATATATATAAAAAGGTGATTGTACGGAAAAAAAAATCTAGTAAGTATATAAAATGTATATATATAACTTGAATTCATAAAAGAAGATTAAAAATATAAAATTGATTTATAAAAATCATTTTTATAAAAATATAAAATAAAATTAATATATAACATAAAAGGAATATATAAAATTGAATATATTAAAGAAATAGAGTTGATTAAAAAAGAATAAGATATGAAGAGAAAAAAAATTGAATAATTGAAATTAATTATATATGAGTAATAAAATTGAGTAATAATAATTAAAAAAAATAAAAATAATTGAATAATGAAAAAAATAAAGATTGATTAATAAAAAAAATATTTAGGAAAATAAAAAAGATTATTAATTGAAATTGGTTATATATAAATATATATATTTGTTTTACATTTCAAATTGTATAAAAATGTAGTTATATGTTAGACCTCTTTATTTAAATTTTTTTTTTTTTCATGAATATTTTCGGGTATTATGTTACATGGTTGATCAGGCCATGTATCTATGAATTTTCTGAATTGATGCTTTTATGAAATTTAAAATATTTTTAATTATTTGGAGTTTTAATATTACTGTTCATCATTGTGAATGTAGACTATGCTTTTATGAAATATAAAATATTTTTAATTATTTGGAGTTTTAATATTACTGTTCATCATTGTGAATGTAGACTATGCTTCTCTATTGGGTCACCGGCTGAGTAGCGCTACTCTTTTTAAAATACATTATATTTTGCCCATATTTATAGAAGTTATCTCTTAAACTGATTCAAGGATCTTCTAGCACGGTGCCTCTTTGAGTCTCAATAATCGTATATACCGGCCTTTAATTAAGCCTTGCATGAACTGACCTAAGTCATTCTCGCATTAATATACACTCATATAATTTATCTCAATGCTTGCAATTAATCATGTTAATTGCAAGGTCACTACTATAATTCGTACATAATGTACATTGGGCTTGGAAGCATTACAAAAGCTTGCCTTGGCAATACTTTTGTTTTTTATTGTATTAGTTTCCTGCAGGAATTGTCTACTTTTTAATCTTGTAGTGACTAAGATTATGATCTTAATTTTTTTTTTTTTACAAGATGAACCACTTTTTTTTTTTTTAATTGAATTTTATTATTTCAATTGAAGTTTTATATTTCGTTTAAAGGAAAACATTTTATGATAATTTGGAACCAAGAACTTTGCTCAGGCCAACACACTATAACAAGGAGAATATTAGTATTATATATATATATTTTTTTTTTTTTTTTTTTTTTTTTTTTTTTAGCTTTACAGAAAGTCTTTTGAACTTGATTTTTGTTTTATAGATTCGCATTTTTTTTCTTATACCTATTTTTTTTTTCTTAAATATTTTCTTTTTGTAAATATACATTTTTCAGTATTTTTGTTTAATTTATAAAAAAAATGTTTTTTTTTTTTTTTTTAGTAGGTGATGCTGTCGCATCAAAATTATGATTACTTATATCATTCCTATATTCTGTTTAGGTTGTTGGCCCTACTCATATAACGTTTTTTGATAAGTTTATTGTGTTTGACATAAAGGGTCAATAAAAATTGACAAACTGACACAATTGTTAATATGAGTAGTAGGATCCACAAAGATAGTATATCTTCTGTGTGATCTACGATTTTGACATTATTGACCACGTTGGCCGTATTGTCTTTTGTTTGACTGTCGTCACTGCCGAACCAACCCATATTGGAAAATTTTCTGACAAAACAAGAAAAAAAAAATATTGTATTGTTTAACTCTGAGAACAAGTGGAAATTGGTTAAGTGAAATCTATCAATGGCCTTTCAAAAAAAATGTTTTCATTTTACTTTTATAAATCTTGACATTTCTACAAAAATTTTTTTGAATTATTTGCAAACTGTTCAATTGTTGTTTTTTTTTTTTTTTTTTAATTTTTGTTGTAAAAAGGGACGAAAATTGTGTTAAGGGGCGCATACGGTTGGCTGACAATTTTTATGTATACAATTAATGGTCCAACCGTATGTATTAGTACAAAGCCTAGCAGTTGTTAGTATTTTTCAAGTAGCACTTTCGCGCATCGGCTTGAGTTAGAAATTATAATTAAGGGCAATTTAGGCATTTGCAGATTTGCAGCCCTTATTGCGTTGCTTCGCACCAGTGCGAAGTTGTTGTTCGATGATTTTTAAGTTGTTGCGGTGTTCATCCTTCTCCTGGGGCGTGATTGTTGTTTCTATCAGATCCTTTATTAGTCTTCTTTGTTGGAGGAGTTTAATCCTCTTTCCGCTTCGTTTTCTTTTTACCACCTTCGGCTTCTGTTGCCGTGCCCGTTGGGATACACCTCTAGAGCTTCTTGTAGAGTAGGTGCGTCCCTTTGCTCGATAGGAGCAGCCTCTTCCTGTCCAACGTCGCTCATCAATTTCCCACGTTGGGGCAAGTGGCGGTCTGCCTCTCGCCCTTGCGTTATCTGCTGCTGCTGTCCTGGGCCTATGGGCTCAGGCGGTGCCGGTGCTGGTCATCGCACAGGCTCGTTGTTGTATATGGGCGTATATTATTTTTATTTTTTTTTTTGATATACTTATTTAATTTTTGTTTTCGTTTAGCACATTTTAGTTTTTTTTTTTTTATTTGTGTTCTTAGTTTGTTGAATTTTTGTTTGTCCGTTTCACATTAATTTTGGTTTATCACACCACTTATGCACTTCATTTTTTTTTTTTTTTATTCAATGCAGAGTTTAGTTGTGATTTCGGTTTGCATTTGCTGCATTTTTACATAGTTTTTATGAACTTTGGACTTGTCACTTTGTCACTTGTCACGGTCGCCATATAATTAAATGAAGTGATCATAGCACATGTCACGGTCGCCATATAATTAAATGAAGTTGTTAATAATCAAAAGACATAGTGATTTAGGTTTATTTGTGTATTTCGATGTTCAACGTCTAGTGACGTTGATTGGATTTATCCGACTGTCTTGTCGTTCAACTGTTTCATTATACTTAAGTCTAACATTGGAGTTTTACATATATGTCTCTGTCGCTGAGTACAGCGGCAGAGCGGGAGCATGTAGTGATCGTATGCATATATGTATACACTTATGGCATATACATTGAGTATATACATAACGCAAGACAAAGGAATGGTATGCGGCCGAATATGCAGACGTTGCATATTCTGTGCCGCGGTCAGGCCACTCATAAGTGGACGATCATATTTCAAATGTACTTTGGCTTGTGTTATGCTTAGCAACAAAGTGTCGCTAAATGGGTTTGTAGTATATTTGATTTGATATACCCTTACATTAGTTGGGTATGTTGAATATTAGTGTGATCACGCTACAAAACAACTCTTTGTTTTGAACCAAATTATTTATTATTATTATTTTTATTTTTTTATTTTTTTTTTTCATTGCATTAAATTAATTACATATTAATTAATAATTACATACTTTTTAAATGAATACTTTACATACTTAATCAATAATTTTATGTGATGCACATTTTGCAATCAGTACCATGAATTAGCAGCAAAACGAATTTAGTTCTATAAAAATAGCTTTATTTGCACATGTATGTATGTGTGTATGAAGGGCTTCTCTTCTAACGAGCGAGACATAATTGAAACAAAAGAAACGTGCAAAACGTACAACGAAAAAAAATGATATACATTGATATTGCCACATGCAAATATAATGCTCCGATGGCTCTGATGATAGAGCCGTGTATTTCGAGGCGATGAGTCGAGAGTTCGAATCCCGTTTCATTCTTGCCCATGTGCAACTTTTTTTTTTTTTTTTTTGTCAACTATTTCCTTTTTTTTGTCAACTATTTTCTTTATTACAATTTGTACTTTTTTAACAACTTGTATTTTCTTTGATTTTGTGAAAAGAGTAACTAAATATATATATATAATATAATCTGTATTTTATTATTCACGTATTGTATTATAGTTAGTATTAATACCAGTTCTGTCACAGACTAGCACCCCTAACTGTAGGCTATAGGATAGCATATAGTCTGTAGCATTTTATGTTGACCATATTTTACTGAAATTGAATTAATCGGTTGTGAACGTTTGGGTATCGAGCAAGTTACTGTCGAGTGCGCTCGAATGTAGACATACCACACCTCATCGCGAGCGAAGCGAGCCGGGGGTAGGCGAGCGAATCGAGCAGGGGGCGGAGCCCCCTTGTTTTATATATGTTTATTTGCCGATATATTTCGACTGCCGTCGGCTGTCGTCTTCAGGGCGAAATTTCTTCCTTGTTTTACAAGTCCGCGTTCGTCGGCTTGGAGTTTGTAACTTTTTTTAAATTCAAGGAAAACTCGGAAAAAAATCTGAACTGGGGCTTTAATTTTTTTTTTTTTGCAAATCTGCATTAATTGAGCGTCGTATAAGATATAATTCATTAAAATCTTAGGAGAAACGGCGATAAAATAAAATTTTATATCAAGCGATGTTTTTGTCGACTTTGATGACTTCTTTGTAGAGCGGCATGACTTTTAGTATGAATATTTTTTGTGTATTTTGAGATATCCTAACCAAACTTACAGGAAATCAAATTGATGTTGTTTTACGCATTATGACTAAATTTGGTTGAAATCGGTCAACTATATCATATAGCTGCCATAGGAACAATCGGCTGAAACTAAAGTGTTAAAATTAAAAACTTTTTTGTTATTTGAGATATTTTAACTAAACTGACTGAATATGCTTTTAAGATGGTCATCTGAACTATCAAATTTGTTTTTTATATATAAAGCTATATTAATTACCCATCGTTTGGTATGTTTACCGTTAAAATCTATGGAAGAATGACTAAGTTATTAGCATATAAACAATGAAAGAATTTTGACGCAAAGGTTGATATTCGACTGAACGGTCCCATGGCAGCTATATGTTATAGTGGTCTGATTCCAACCAAATTTGGAGAGGTTGTACAAGACTATACAAGATTCTAAATTTGTAAGTTTGGTACAGATAACTTAAAAAATAAAGTTTTTCATACTAATGGTAGTTTATCGACCGTTCGTATCGATTTCAACCAAATTGTATAAGAATATAAGGGTCAATTAAAATAACGTAATTCATGAGTTTGATTGAGATATCTCCAAAAATAAAAAAGTTTTTTATACTAAAACTTGGGCTGCAGGAAATAAGGCCCCAATGAAATAAGGCCCTAAACGGGAAAATGAAATAAGGCCCCAGTAAGATGAAATAAGGCCCCAAAAAATGATGAAATAATGCCCCAAATTTGGGGTGAACTGTAATTCATATGAAATAACACCCCAATTTGAAAAATGAAATAACACCCCAAATTTTTATTTTTTTTTTATTTTATTGCTTTTGTATTAAATTTATTGTTTTATTAAGAAATGACTTGAATGGAACTATCCACTGGTTTTCTGAAATAAAGGCAGTCGTTTGCATGGCAAAAATAAAATATTTGGAACCATGTCCATATGAAATAACACGGGAAATTTGAATAATTAAATAACGCCCCAATTTTTTAATGTTTTTTCTATATTTTATTGCTTTTCATCACACAAAGACTTGCATGGAGCTATCTACAGGTTTTCTGCAATAAGGGCAACTGTAATGCTCGCAGTTATTTGCAATTGCATCGGCTTGTAGCTTTAAATTGCACTCTGCGCAAATTTTCAAATGTTTGCATGGCAAAAATAAAATATTTGGAACCATCTCCATGCAAACAATGCAATTACGATCCTCAGTTTTGGGTACCAAAGGGTTAACTGATTCTTTCTCATCGGATTCCTCATCTTCTTCTTCACCTTCTTCTTCTTCATCATTAGTTAAATATTTCTCTTATTTTAAACTGAATAGTTATTACCTTTTTAATCCACTGCTTGTCGAAATAACTCAAAAAAGAGTCAAAATGGTTGTCAGAATCAAACATTAAAATTCTAGTTTTGACATCGCAAAATGCAGTTTCAATTAAGTGTGGAGGTAGCATTGGTAAAGCCAGTAATTTATGGAAAGCTGTGCTTGCAAGTTTTGAGTTCCTGATAAACTGTAGCAACGTTTTTTTCTTGCACATGTTTCTTCTTACTGCTTGGCAGAAATGGAACCTTAAAAAAAGTTAATCATTAAAGAAAATGTAAACAAAAATAAAATCAAGAAAAAACATACCAACATCCAACACTTTTTACTATGGGAAACACTTTTCGAATAGCTTTCCTCATGCCTTCCTCATAATCAGTAATTACTGTTGATGGCTCCATATCGAACACATTTTGTTTGATGTATTTCAGCATTTCCTCATAGCATTTTGTAGTTTTTTTATTCATTAAAATAAAAAACAACGGAAATACCTAAAAAATTTATAAATATTTTTAAATTAAGATTTAAGAGATAATGAAAATTTTATACAAAAAATCGCGCGATTTTTTGTATAACATTTTCGCCTGCGGCGCTAAGACTAACATAATTTTTTTAAAAAAATATAGTGCAATTACCTGGTCAAAATATTGAATGTATATGACTAAGAGCTGGTTGAAGCAACCTTTGGGGACTATTTTAAAGGTTCCGTCCATTAAATATCTTCGATTTGGCGGTGGTATATTTTCCTTTATACCGTTAATTATTTTCTGAGATGAAAATATACAGAAAGCATATTTTTGCTCTTCAAAAATGCATGCCGTGTAGAATGGCAGTGGATTTTCTTTATCTTTTGTAATGCCAAACGAAGTCCACACAGACTCCAAATTGAAAGCCTCTATAACTTGTAGTGGATGGTCAGGCGAATGTACGAATGTTTGGCTGACAATATATTGTAAGCCTCGCCGTATTTTCGAAAATTGAATGTTTTTCGTTTCTTCCTGGTACCTAAAAAATTTACAATTATTGATAATATAACATAAACACAACCGCCAATAAATAATAATAATAAATCTTTACCTTTCGCAGGTATTGCGATAAGCTGACCGAATGCAACTTGTCGCGTTGCTTTCATTCCCCAAGACGCCTCCAATATTAGAACAGTTTTGTTTGATATCATTGAGAGCCATTATTTCAAAATAAGCCTTTTCTTCGTTGTCGTGATTGTGTTCAATGTATTTTTTTGCAAGCTCGCAGGTGCCATTTTCCAAAAGGTTTACCCTGGCTTGACAGGTTTTCTTCCTGCATTCTAATTTTTTAATATTCTTGTAATTAGATTTGAATTTGTACAACATTTTCTGTTCTTTTATGTAAAACAAATGTCCAGTTCTGCGAAGTCCAATAATTTTTTCACACTCCATATTTTTAGCTTTCACTTTAATGTCTAGATCGCACAATGCTAGTAACTAAACTACAATGATGCAGCTGTTTAACAACTGTCAACTATATGACCGTCGATTTCATGGATTGCTTTGATGTGTATATATTTTATACACATCATATTTTAGCAAATATAAAAAAATGAAATAAGACCTCAAAATTTTCATATAAAATATTGGGGCCCTATTTCCAAAAAAAAAAATGAAATAAAACCCCAAAAAAAAGTTTTGAAATAACACCCCAAATTTGACAAGAAATCGTTGTTGTTGTTTTCTATACATTTTTTTGGGGCATTATTTCATTTTTTCTTTGGGGCCTTATTTCATTGGGGCCTTATTTCGCAGAGCCTAAAACTTGATTTTTTACCGATCGGTCCTATGGCAGCTATATGATATAGTGGACCGATTTGAACCAACTTCGGTTAGAATGTCTAAGACCATCATAAATGCATATTCTACCAACTTAGTTAAAATATCTCAAAAAACAAAAAAGTTTTTCATACTAAAGCTTGATCTTACACCGATCGGTCCCATGACAGCTATATGATATAGTGGAACGATTTGAACCAATTTTGGTTACGATATATAAGATAACAAAGAATACACATTTTGTGATTTTGGTTGAAATTTGTAAAAAAAATAAGAAAGTTTTTCATACTAAAGGTGGATTTTCAACCGATCGTTCCTATGGCAGCTATATTGAATAGTGAACCTATTTGAACCAAATTTGGTAGGGATATAAAACCCATTATAAAATACACAACCTGTGAGACTGGTTGATATATCCCAAAAAACAAAAGAGCTTTTCATACTAGCACTTGATTTTCAACCGATCGGTCCCATGACAGCTATATGATATAGTGGAACGATTTGAACCAATTTTTGTAACGATATATAAGACAACAAAGAATACACATTTTGTGTCTTTGGTTGAAATTTGTAAAAAAATAAGAAAGTTTTTCATACTAAAGGTGGATTTTTAACCGGTCGTTCCTATGGCAGCTACATTGAATAGTGAACCGATTTGAACCAAATTTGGTAGGGATATATAACCCAACCTGTGAGACTGGTTGATATATCCCAAACAACAACAGAGCTTTTCATACTAGCACTTGATTTTCAACCGATCGTTCCTATGGCAGCTATACGATATAGTCGACCGATTTGATCCAACTTTGGTCATTATGCGAAAAACAACATCAAATTGATTTCCTGTGAGTTTGGTTAGGATATCGCCGTTTCACCATAGATTTTAATGAATAATATCTCACACGACGCTCAACTAATGCAGCTTTGCAAAAAAAAAAATTAAAATTAAAAATTAGAAATCTCAGAGACTAAAAGAGATAAAGTAACCAAATTTGGCACACAGATTTCTATATACCTCACGCAGATCAAGTTTGTTCCAAATTTAATCCACGACCTCCTCCGCGCCCGCAAATCGCGAAAAACCACCACACCCACAGTTTTTGAGATAATAAGTTTTTTGTGATTATATGCGTTATCTATTAGCGTTATCTATCATCCCACTGAATCGCATTAAGATCGGACATGTAGAACGACAGTTATGGCGAATTAAAGTTTTCAGATCAAAACAAGTATTTTCTTTAAAGTACTTTTCAATATATTAAAGAAAGTAACGGGTATCATATGGTCGGGATCTCGACTATAGCCTTTCCCTCTTGTTTTTAGCTCGATACCCAAAAAATGGGTATAGAGCCTATTAGATTCGTGTCGATTATGGTACAGAATTTTGAACACATATATCTCCGCAACTATAAAAGTAAGAGCAACCAAATTTGGTGACAGTACTCCTAGGATGTTGATCTATACTAAGTTTGTATTTAAATTTGACCCCGCCCACGTCCGCCCACGTAAATGATATAAAATCTAATAACAAGAGCACTATTAAAGCTACAGCATTGAGACTTGGCACACAAGATGGGGGGACTAGTCCTGAGGTGTGCTGAAAATTCATTGAGATCGGTTTATAAACAGGGAAGTAGTTTGAGAAAATATGATATATGGAGAAAATATAATCTCCTGGATCTCAGAGACTATAAGAGATAGAGATTCCAAATTTGGTGACAATACTGCTATGTTGCGCACGCAGATCAAGTTTATTTTAGAATTTTGCCACGCCCCCCAATTATCCTGTAATCGACAAAAAACTAAAATATCCAAATACAAGGCCAATTTAATAGGTACAGATGTCAAAATCTGCACACACACTAAACCAAGGTTTGATTTTGCTATGCTACTCCGTAGCTTTGTAGTTTTTCTTTTGCTACTGCTCCGACTTTGTATAAAGCAGTAGCAGAGCACATAGCACAATATTCGAATAGTATATGATATGCTATGCTCCCTGCTATTTCTCGTATTGGAGCAGAGCAATAGCAGTAGCAAAAAAAATCATCATATGCTATTTGTAGTTATAGCAATAGCAGAATTTTGGAGCACAAAAAGTAGCAGAGCAAACAAATTTTTCGACTACAGCTATAGCTATAGTCGTAGCAATAGTTTTACTACTATCGTAGTAGCTTTTATAGTTGCTCTCCAATATGCTCCCGTAGTTGCTACCGTAGTTATGACGAGTTATGTCAGAGCATTTGATTTAAATTTTATATAGTGTTAAAATAAACTAAGCAAACCATTTCTATATTGATTAAAGCATTGGTTGAGACTCTTAAAAAAGTGCCACATCAAATGTACATGTAGAGGTGTAAGCATATACAAAAAAATTGAAAAAAAAATTGTTTGAAATTTAAAAAATAATTTAATATACAGGTAAGCAGATAAAATATTATACCTTTTTTGTTATTGTTTTGAAATCAAATTTTCTGTGCTTTTTTTTTGCAGGAATAGGTATCATGGCGCCGAGGAAAGGAAATTTTAATATTTTAAATTATTTTAATGCTAGCGATGACCAAACCGTTCTGTGTAAGGCCTGCAACCGGCTACTAAAAAAGGATCGGCCTTATAATTTGAAAAAACATTTGTTGCAAGTGCATAAAATTAATGTGGCTTTCATGCAAACTAACTACCAAGCAGATAATAAATAAAAGAATGGACAAAAAAAGTTCTATTGCACTGAAAATTGGTAAGAGCCTAATGGAAAGCATTGAGAAAAGATCACAAAAGCTAGTGACAAATGTTGGATTTGACGCATGCCTTTATATGGACCCAAGATTCCAACATACGCTTCGGGACACGCAAAAGCAGGAAGCTGTTAAGTTTCTAAAGTCTCTGTGGGAAAAAATTAAATTTCACAGCCCAAAACCCTCCATTTTGACAAATTCTCCAAACATTTTCTCCCAAGAAAGGAAAGAAGAGACCGATTTTGAGCTGCTGGACAATTTCATAGGTGCTATGATAACTCCAACTTCCGAGTCCACTGATGTTTACACGAAAATTGAAAATCTTAAATTGCCTTATATGAAAGCAGGTGTAAACGTGGTAAACTATTGGAAGGACAGGAAGTTTAGCGATCCAGATTCTAGCTGCGAGCTAATTAAATTTGTTCATAAAAATCAATTTGCATTTTTTTTTAAGCTTCAGTTTCAGCTTCAACGTGCAACGTCAGAAAAGGCCTTGGCTAGTGAGTCTCTAAGCCAGTGGTGGGCAAGTTTATCGAATCGTTATCGGTAGCTCACACAGACACGAGCCGACGAATGCCGAATGCGAGGTCGGTTGCTGCTGCGAACGTACGCTTGACGTCAGTGCACAACTTGGCTTCAACGAGAGCACAACCCGGTCGCTCGATGTCTCAACATAATTTTTAACTGCACTCAGAGAAAAAATTAAATTCATGCAATATTTCGTTTTTTAGGTATTTTCTTCCTCCTATGACAACCAAATTAATGCCTCTTAACTTAAAAATCGAAATAGTGTCCAACTCTGTGGTCACACATCAGGAATTGGAGTTTGCATAAAAAATTAAAAGCAAATAAATTATTTTTTTCTAAATAGAGCTTCTCAACTATGTCTCGCAGTGCATATTTACTGCTTTTTAACGCAAGCGCACGCATAACCTCCCCGTTCGACGTTCTGGCTGCTACTGATTTCGCTCTGCTCGTTGCGTTCGGGTTTGCGTGTGTATTGGTAAATCGAACAGCTGATTTGCACGCGTGCGAGGCTGTGCCCACAACTGCTCTAAGCCAACGATCGACAGTTTTTTTTTTTTATTTTTTCATCGTTTTTTTTTTTTAGGTTTTTTGTGCGTGTCGCGTTTGAATCTTAAGGAATCGTTAGCATATATGCCATATATAAGTAGTATATCTATAGTCTACAGTAAACTGAGCTATTGACGCTAGAATATGCATTAAGCAATGTATGCTTTGCAATACCACCAACTCAGGTATATATTATTTTATCTACCAAATCAATTTTTTAACATCTTCTATTTCTTAGGTAACAATAGAGCGAGCGTTTTCGTCCTTAAAAATAATACTGGCGGATAATCGAAATCGACTAAGCCACGAAACCTTAGAAGACATTTTGCTGGTCAAGCTTAACTCGAAGCATTTAGATAGCGCCATCGACAGCTTCGCCTTATTTGATGACAAAGAGGACGAGGAAATGATGAATATCGAAGATTAAACCGATCCATAAATTAATACAAATAATGTCCCTTGCGGTACTGTCATGTTCTCTTAGATGACGTAAACTGCATTACGCAGCATATGGAATCGAAAGATTCAATCAACAACACTTACAACAAACACAAACAATTGTGTTGTAATAAAAAAAAAATGTTACATCAGTTTAAAAAAAGTTGTTAAATGTTTATTGGTTTTTATTGAATTTGGTAGCTTTAGTTTTTATAATCTCTGCGATCTATGTGCTCATCAGCTTTGCTGAACGTTCAGACAGTTTAATTCACGGACATGAATTTTCGCCTTGAAAGTTAGATATTGAGCCAAGATGTAAATAAAATCAATTTAAATATGCTAAAGTGAACCATATTACAAAAAAGTTTATATTCTTCCTTGCATAATTGAAATCCGCGAAGAAACTTTTTTCATAACTTTAATATTATAAGCAATTTGATAATTCGCAATAATTTTTGCGGAAAAGATTTATAAGTCGCTTTTGACTTTGGGCGTCTGTCTAGTGACCTTGCTAACTTTAATTACTATTAAAAGAAAAGGGACGTTGAGAAATGGTTTGCTTAGTTTATTGTAACACTATATAAAATTTAAATCAAATGCTCTGACATAATAGTCATAACTACGGTAGCAACTACGGGAGCATATTGGAGAGCAACTATAAAAGCTACTACGATAGTAGTAAAACTATTGCTACGACTATAGCTATAGCTGTAGTCGAAAAATTTGTTTGCTCTGCTACTTTTTGTGCTCCAAAATTCTGCTATTGCTATAACTACAAATAGCATATGATGATTTTTTTTGCTACTGCTATTGCTCTGCTCCAATACGAGAAATAGCAGGGAGCATAGCATATCATATACTATTCGAATATTGTGCTATGTGCTCTGCTACTGCTCTAACAAAGTCAGAGCAAGTAGCAATAGCATAGCAATTTTTGTACTGCTCCCGCTGCTATGGAGTAGTAAAGGCAAACCCTGCACTAAACACAATTTTGATAATGCATCCTGCATTGCAATCGGATAACAAATACAGAAGATATTAAATCAAAACTTCACATTTCTCATGCCTACGTGCAGTAGCCAGATTTTGGTACAAAACTTGCAGCAATGCATGCGATTTGTGGGTACATTGGACTCGGGATCGAAACAACTCTTTGTTTTGAACCAAATTATTTATTACATTTTAAATTATCACATTATTATTAATTTTATTTTTTTATTTTTTTTTTCATTGCATTAAATTAATTACATATTAATTAATAATTACATACTTTTTAAATGAATACTTTACATACTTAATCAATAATTTTATGTGATGCACATTTTGCAATCAGTACCATGAATTAGCAGCAAAACGAATTTGGTTCTATAAATAGCTTTATTTGCACATGTATGTATGTGTGTATGTAGGGCTTCTCTTCTAACGAGCGAGACATAATTGAAACAAAAGAAACGTGCAAAACGTACAACGAAAAAAAATGATATACATTGATATTGCCACACGCAAATATAATGCTCCGATGGCTCTGATGATAGAGCCGTGTATTTCGAGGCGATGAGTCGAGAGTTCGAATCCCGTTTCAATCTTGCCCATGTGCAACTTTTTTTTTTTTTTTTTTGTCAACTATTTCCTTTTTTTTGTCAACTATTTTCTTTATTACAATTCGTACTTTTTTAACAACTTGTATTTTCTTTGATTTTGTGAAAAGAGTAACTAAATATATATATATAATATAATCTGTATTTTATTATTCACGTATTGTATTATAGTTAGTATTAATACCAGTTCTGTCACAGACTAGCACCCCTAACTGTAGGCTATAGGATAGCAAATAGTCTGTAGCATTTTATGTTGACCATATTTTACTGAAATTGAATTAATCGGTTGTGAACGTTTGGGTATCGAGCAAGTTACTGTCGAGTGCGCTCGAATGTAGACATACCACACCTCATCGCGAGCGAAGCGAGCCGGGGGTAGGCGAGCGAAGCGAGCAGGGGGCGGAGCCCTCTTGTTATGTTTATTTATACAGTGATACATAAAATACATACATAAAATTAGACCAGCAATAAGTGGCATTAGTCGTTCTTTAGTGATACGTCGCGATAACGACGGAGCGCCGTGGTTAGTCCGTGTCAATATGAGCACTTTATCCTCCGCATTTGATTATGGCTGTAGTTGTGTTTAGTCCTCACGTTCCCGTAATGTAGCTGTAAGCGCTGGAATTGGAGATAGTTTTCAGTTAGATATCTGCTTATGTTAATTTACATAAAATTAAGTATTTACCTTCTGCTTGTTTCACATGAACATTTCCTCCCAAAATTCAGTTATCAGTCATACAGATCACACCAAAAAACCTCTACACGAGGTAAAAGTCTAGTGACAAAAGCATATTCTTGCCCCAAAATTTCTGATATCCCATTTTGTGGCGAACAAAATTATGTTTAATAAAAAAAAATTAAATAAATATAATAAAACAATACCTTAAAAATTCGCATTCTGCACTCTGCGCCAAAAGGGTTAGCTTTTTTTTTGTAAATAAAAATAAAA
Source organism: Drosophila phalerata (assembly GCA_951394115.2). Lineage (NCBI taxonomy): Eukaryota > Metazoa > Arthropoda > Insecta > Diptera > Drosophilidae > Drosophila > Drosophila phalerata. The sequence goes on from CATOAP020000105.1 coordinate 31,724, forward strand.
CCAATTTATATGCATACTGTTATAGTACTGTGCCCATAACTTGTTGTCAAAATTTCATCCAAATCGGACAACTATAGCATATACATATTGTAACGAAGCTTTTCCAGCCGAGGTCGACGTCTCAGTCTGGCCAGGGCCATTTACAGAAAATTTGTAAATTTCTGGAACAACTAGAGGAGCTACGGGAGCGCAAGAGGGTATGCGTGCGCTCTCGTAAGGATCGTCATGGTTCCCTATTTGTATTTGCCCTTTCACAACTGGTTGGCCCAGATGGGCGCGGTACCCTACCGTCGGGCGCAAGGGAGGATCCCCCAGACTCGAGTCCGTGGAGACACCCCATTGAGCCTCCCGGCAGGGCACGCACGCCGCATCCGGCCCAGGTCCCGGTCCGACCGGTACCAAGGATGACCGTGGAGGGACGTAGGGGCAACGCCCTTTATTGTCCCGACCACGACACCCCCAGCGCCGTGTCAGGCCGGGCCCCGGACCGGACTCCTCCGAAGGCTGGCCCAGTTGTCCTACCGAAGCCTACCGTCGGGCGCAAGGGAGGATCCCCCAGACTCGAGTCCGTGCATGCTTAGCGCATGCCTCGTCGGCACCGCCTGGGGTCGTCGTTGATGGGACGCATGCCTCGTCGGCACCGCCTGTGGATCTCTGCTTGGTCTTCGAATGCTTAGCGCATGCCTCGTCAGCACCGCGTGGGTAACACGTACGTTGTCGGCTTCGCTAGTCGCTGTTGTCCATCCGGGAAATGCATCCTGCCTCGCCGTTTTGGCGCGGATAGTGGATCCACCAAAATTTTGTCGAAGCCCGAGCAAAATTGTTCGATGGTTGTTCGAAAAGCGTAGCGTGAAACCGCCCGTGCGAAATTTTTGGAGATGTTTATTGAGCGTGGCTTTCTATGAGAAGTCCCCCCGAGGGGACTTCTGTTGCTTTGTGTAGCTGTGTATCACTGATCGCTTTGAAGGTCCGTACGTAAGTGAATGTTCGTTGTACTCGCGTGACGCTCCAAGCCTATGCTTGCAAGCGTCGACGTCGGCAGAGGTTGTTCGACTGCGCTGCCCGACTTGTAGCGGCAGAACTCTCTATGTAGAATTCTGCTCGCGGTTTTGTGGCGCCAGAACTCGCGTATGTAGTTCTGCCCGCCCTTGTAGTGACAGAGCTCGCTCGGAGACATCTGCTCACTCTTGTGACGCCAGGGCTCGCGTTTGTAGCTCTGCCCGTCCTTGTAGCGACAGAGCTCGCTCGGAGACATCTGCTCGCTCTTGTAGCCCGCGATGTTGCTTTGTCGCTCTCTGCTTCTCTGCTGACGTTGTAGTTGTCGCTCTGCTCCTTCGTTTCGCTGGAAAACAACAAAAAATATTCCCCAAGATGCGATCCCTAACTGATGAACTTCGAGCACGTGGCTATTGGTCAAAAAAAAACTCCTATTGGGTCAACAAAATTCTGTTGCGTGCTCGGATGAAATCTCTACGGGATTTAATGTTTCCCCTTAGCTAATGATGAACTTTCTTTTCGTTGGCGTCGTGTTGCTGGGTGTTTTTTCTGGCGGCTCCCTATGACTATGTTCCCCATTTTGTTAGTAAAACTGACAAATTTGGGGGGAAAATATATATATAGAAATTTCTGGGTCTGGGGTGGAAAAATATATGCAATATATATAGACAATAATAATAAAAATGTTCGTATATATAATTATATGTAGCCATAAAAATGAAACGATGCTAAGAATATAATAACGATGCGTGCGGGGGCGTGGCTTTGGTAATTCTTGTCTAAAAAAAATAAAAAATGCCGATCTCTATGCTCAAGGTGGAATACTTAGTCTCCAGTGTCCCTGCTCGGGCGCCATCTGTAACGAAGCTTTTCAAGCCGAGGTCGACGTCTCAATCCGGCCAGGGCCATTTACAGAAAAATTTGTAAATTTCTTGGACAACTGGAGGAGCTACGGGAGCGCAAGAGGGTATGCGTGCGCTCTCGTAAGGATCGGCATGATTCCCTATTAGAGGGCTGCACGGCTGCATTCAAACTTAAAGCGTCTCTGAGTCTTCATTAGTTTCATTCAGTTCACTGAGTGCAGTGAATTCTGTGATCCGGTTCTCATCGTATTGAATACTCATTCTTTGCGATAATTTGAGTATTCAATTGAACGGAATCGAGTAAAACTCGGAATGAACGAAATGAACGAAGCACAGATTCTCAGAGTACAACAGAGTTCTCTGAATACAAAAACCGCGCAATTATAATAAGCAGAGATTTCGTAAAAGTGAGTTCGGAAAGTTTTACTGGAGAAATTGTAAGTAATTAATGTTTATGTTTATGAAAATTAACAAATTGCTTATGATTGTTCGTCCAATGCGATTACTTAGTTACTAACTAGTGGATTTGTTAATTGTTGTAGAATTGTGAATTAAGGTTTGTTGGCAGTGTGAATCTTTAAACAAAACCATAATTTAATCAAAAATCGAATTTTCGTAGCTAACTATATGTAAATTAAGTGCAAGAAACATTCTTTTATTTCATTATTCCCTCATTCCTCTTACTCGTTTTATTTAAGATATTTTGTCATTCAATTCGCTCGCCATTTTTTGAATGCGAAAGTTTAGGCTTGCGGTTAGCGAAAGCACTCATTTCATTCATTGGAGTTCGGATGAGCACTCATTCGATTCAGTTGACAATGAACGTCTCATTTGCCGTTTTGAATGTATCCGTGCAGCCCTCTATTCCCTATTCTTCTTTGCTCTAGTACAACTGGTCGACCCAGGCGGGCGTGGCACCCTACCGTCGGGCGCAAGGGAGGATCCCCCAGACTTTAGTCCGTGGAGACACCCCATTGAGCCTCCCGGCAAGGCACATATGCTGCATCCGGGCCAGGTCCCAGCCCGACCGGTACCAAAGGTGATCGTAGAGGGACGTAGGGGCAACGCCCTTTATGGTCCCGACCACGACACCCTTGGCGCCGTGTCAGACTGAGCCCCGGACCGGACTCCTCCAAAGGCTGGCCAAGATCCTGCAGGATGGCAGAGCTATCACAGGAGATGTAGGGGCAACGCCCTTTATAATCTCGCCATGATGCCCCGACCACCTTGCCCGATCCAGGCCAGGTTACGTCCAGTTGTCCTGCCACCTGAAAAACCCTATAAACCCAAGAATAGAAAATATTTGCACGCATCGTTATAAATTTTATTCTTTCTAGAAAAATAAGGCAGGGGAATCGCAGCGCATGGGGGTTTTTCTTTTGTTGCTCCCGATGCGAAAAGGCCAGGTTAACTACGAATTGACAAACGCTTACCGCAGATCAAAGTACTTAAATTTTCTCCCTCGTGGCAGCACCAGCCACTGTGCCTCTCCTGGTACCACTCCCAACAGACGCGAGCGCCGTAGGTAGCGTCGCGCGTTGCCTCGCTGTGGGTGGTGGCGTTGTCGCTGCAGGTGTGGTGGTCGCTGACTCCGTAGACGGCGTGCTGCTTTGGCGGGCAACCGGCGTCTGCACTGTCTTGTTCCCTCGTCGCAGTCGTTGTTGCTCTTGTCACCTGTTGTTGGTTTGTTGTATTCCCTCGTTGACCCTTTGTTGCACCTTTGTTCACTGCACTTTGTAATATTTTCCGCACACTTGTAAATTTTTCCGCACCTCTTTTGCTGCACACGTCTGCAACCTGTGAGCCCGCCAGAAAAAGTCACCTTGTCCGCCAACACGTCTGCACACTTCAAGCTCACCAGAAAAGTGACGCTCCCGCCGCATGATGGCCGCCGATCGCCGATATCAAACCCTCCTGATATCGATACTGCTGTGCAATGTTGCCACCCTTTCAAAATGAGCTAAATGTGGATAATCGTCCTAAAGGTGGACGATGACCTAAAGATCGAAATGAACTATCGGCTCCACGCCGAATGACTAGTTCTCGATTATAGTTCGGTTCTTACGAACTATTGGCTCCGTGCCGTGAAAAATGTAGGTGCGAAAGGCGACTAGCAATATATACAGCTAATTTGAAAAAATTATCTACGACTGTCCGATCAGATTAGTATAGGAAACGTTTTTGTTTTATGAGATATTTTAACCAAATTCATAAAAAATGCATTTAAATTAGTTTAATACATCTGATATATAGAAATAATCGACCGACTCGTAGTGGTGGTGTACTTATTGCTACTCCGGCAGTTTACTTGCAGCATTTTGCCTGTATTGAACAAATTAATCTTCAAGTCAAAGAGATTTCTCTGCTTGAGCGAAACAGACGTGTTTTATTTGGGTCATAAAATAGCTCTTTTTATCAAACGAATTTAAATTTGTTTTGTTTTCAATTTTGTTTTGATTGCTGCAAGTCACGATGATATGCCAGACTGTTGCCACACAGTTGCCAGAGTTGTTGAGTAATTTTAATCACTGCGGACGGCAGTCCGCGCTAGTGACGAAAGCAGCACGAAGGGTGCGAAAGGCGACTAGCAATATATACAGCTAATTTGAAAAAATTAGCTACGACTGTCCGATCAGATTGAGTTATTTACCGATCGAAAGGCTTAGCTCTAACTTACAAAATGGCGTACTAAAACTTTTGCTAGCCCACCTGGCTCGTGAGATAATGGGGTGTAAGTGGAATGGAAAATATTTAAATGATTGCAGCTAATGGAGCCGTTGGGGCATTTTGGAATCAAATTTTCCCGCTTAAGTTGACCCCCGTAGTTTCCAGACCGTAAAAGCTACAGATTCGTACTACATATCGTAAGAAAGTTATTTTTAAAGGCTTTTAGGCGTTTTTTTAACTAACTTTTTGGCGAATTATGACAAAACGGCTTCAACAATTTTTATTTATTTTCAATTTGTCGTAAAATGTAAAGTTTCCCGTTTTTTGGAATATAAAACATAAATTTTGGCTAAGGGTTTGGAAGAAATTAACTTTTTAGTACAATAAACTTTTTGGTTTTATGAGATATTTCAACTAAACTAATACAGTATGCGTTTAACTTAGTTTTATATATCCTGACCAAAATTCGTTGAAATCTGTCATAGGACCGATCGGGCGAAAATTAGGTCTTAGTATAAAAATCTTTTTTGTTTTATGAGATATTTTAACCAAATTCATAAAAAATGCATTTAAATTAGTTTAATACATCTGATATATAGAAATAATCGACCGACTCGTAGTGGTGGTGTACTTATTGCTACTCCGGCAGTTTACACTCATAAAAATCTTACTGTAAAATCGCCCTAAAACAGTCAATTTTCACCATAATATTTAGAAAATCGCCCTAAAAAAGGCGCCAAAGGCGTTTGGCCTTCTGTTTTAGAAATTTTTTTCTAAAAATCTAGAAATTAAATTTCTGAAATCAAACGACAATTTTCTAAATTAATGAAAGTTTTTCTACATTTTTGGGCGATGCGCCCTAAATATAGGATTAATTTTTCATAAACTTAGAGCGAATTTTCTGAAATTATAGAAGTTTTTTCTAAGTTCGAAGGTGATACGCATTAAATATAAGACAATTGTTCCAAAAATGTAGGGTAAATTTTCCTAATTTTAGACAGGGTTTTCTAAATCCAAAGCCGACGCACCCTAAAAATATTGATATTTTTTCATAAATTTAGGGCAATTTTTCTCACAATAAGGAAATCTTTTCTGACCTTTAAGGCGCACCACCTTAAAAACAATAAAATTTTTTATAGATGCAGGGCGATTTATCCCAAATTTATTCAGGCTTTTCTAAATCCAACGGCCACGCACCCTAAATAATAGGAAATTTTTCAATAAATCCAAGAAGATTTTTCTATATATTAGAAAGGGCTTTCTAAGTCCAACGGCCACGCACCTTAAATAATAGTACATCTTTTTATAAATCCAAGAAGATTTTTCTATATATTAGAAAGGGCTTTCTAAATCAAACGGCCACGCACCTTAAATAATAGTACATCTTTTTATAAATCCAGGACGATTTTTCTATATATTAGAAAGGGCTTTAAACCTACAAAGTAAAACGCACTTGTTTTTTTTTTGTATTTATTTTATTTACAATATAATAGAAATAATATAATATATAAATTCAATATAAACTTATTTTAAAAATAAAATTTAGGTTTTATGTACATTTTGTCTGTTAAATATTGTGTTTGTGTCGGAGGGAAATTTAAGTCCCTTAACTTCACTAGTTTAAAATCCGTTTTTTTAACTATTTGATAAGATGTCAAATGATCATCATAAATACATTCTGTGTCCAAGCATAAAAAATTAACGTCGTTTTCATATAAGCATATTTCCTTAATTTCATATGCACTGAAATTTGGCTTAAATGAATAAATAAAATAATTTCTTTTGTAAAGGACATTTCGATTCTTTATAAAGCCATAGCAAATAACATTTTCAGTTTGTGGAAAAAAATATTTTAGCTGATTACAAAATATTGAATTAGTTGCTAAGCACTTAGTTTTGCTATATTCTATGCCATTGATTTCAAAATTATTTATAAAATTTGAAAAATTAATACATAGTTTTTTGGTCAGCGAAACTACAATATTTTTCCTAGATGTAATATTTTTAGCATAACTTTTAAGTCTTTTGTGTTGCGACTCAAACGGAAAAGTCCACAAATACTTTAATGGCCCTGACTCTTGTATAACTCTGAAATAATGATTTAAAAAGTGATGTTTAGGCTTTAGTGAGTCATTGAACAGAACAGTATATTCCTTGTTATGATACATGATGATGTCTTTTAAGTCCTTTAAATCATTTGTGGTATACTCTGAAAATGTAATGAAATCAATCAACTTCAGTAAATTTTTTACGAATTCCCAAACTTTATCGTTTACGGTAACCAAGTCCCCGACCATTAATGGGAAAAACGTAATGAAAGTAAGAAACTCACGAGCAGTTGCTTTAATTTTACGATTTTTTAAATTGTTAATCTGAAAAGGGGGACAGACATTTCCAATTTCCGCGGGGCCATATTGAAAGTTTGTTTTTCTAATATTTAGGGTTTCTAAATCAAAAATCTTATTATTAATATAATATAAAATTATGTGAGGAATGTCGTATTTTAAGATACCTTCAAAGACATCATGAAGAATGTCCACAGCAAAATTAGTTACGACTGAAAAATGGGTAAGCTTGTTAAACACACAATCATATTTTATTCCAGTCAATGCCATATCAGACGTTTCAATATCCTTTTTATAATTATACTCGGTTCGCAACATTTCAACACTTTCTTCAAACGCTAAACCTGTTTCTTGTTTTGAAAGTTTACAAAATCTACAAAAAAAATTGCTTGAGAATGATGTTGTGAAACCTAATACGCTGTTCAAGCCTAGATTGTCGCCCAAAATTAGTCCCAATATAAAGTACATTTTATGCTCCTCTCCTCTTACAGTGACAGATACACCGTCATGTTCAAGTTCTTGTAAAAGCTCTACAAATTTAAATAGGCATTTTGAATAACCCAATGTCTTTATGTCACAAGACTTAAATAGCGCTGCACAGAAAATGTTGTTATACTCAATCGGAGCTGTGGGAAAGGATAAATAGACGCCTTGAATTGGGTCACAATGTGGTCCTAATGGGTTGTTAACCTCAAAGTCATCAAAATAAAGAAAATACGGAAGTACAATTCGGGTACTTTTTCGATAGTTTAACATAATTTTTTTCCACAAATATCCATTAATGAAATTGCAAAATTTTTTTTGACTTTCCAAATATTTATGCCATTTCAAAAAATTGTCAAATACGTCAGGCAATTCAAAAAATTTTCTAATTTGAAATTTTAATGGAAAAAATGAACCTTTAATTTGTTTACAATCTAATGCCATTTTGTTGTGAGATCTTATTGATGTTACTGTGTCGTCCATTCTAATAATATATGGATCTTCATATAAGTTCTGGTCTCTAAGAGTTTTTAATAGCTTATGTTCGCTGCTCACACTTTTAAATGGATCGTTGCAAAAATTGATGAGATTTTTTATGATGTGATCATTTGACAACTTATCGGTCGAGTGTACTTTTTCTAACTCATGTTTAATTGGTGATGTTATATGCTTCCTAATATCGGCCTGTAATTTAAATATTTCATTTCTTGGAGTACTTAAATTTGAACAGACAATAAGTGAAAATTTTTCTGATCCGTTTTGCAAGGTCTTATTAACTAAATGAGTAGTTTTGGTTAAGTCAAAGTGTAATGTATTCTTATCAGTTTCAGATGGTGGAGTTTGATTATGTGTGGAAAAAGTTTCATTTACGCCATTATGGTCAGTCGAATGTGTGTTTTTGTTTTGTATATGTTTTGATAAGTTTTTAATGCTGGAAAATTGTTGTAAACAGCTTTTATGACCGCAAGGCAAATTTATAAAAAACTCAAGTGTGTGGAATTCGCGCATATGTAAAAGAAAAGTTGAATTATTATTAAATGTTTGCAAACAAATCTTACATTCCAGTGCCATTTTTTAAGTCATGTAGGAGCTCTAAAATGCTTCTGGTTTTCAAATCTGTTGTTAAATGAATATTGAAGAAATATTTTTGAATGAATGTCCACACTAATTTACATTCAATTGGATATTCCAGGTTTAGCACAAAAAAGATTTTGAAGCAAATCTCTACGCAATCCAACAATTTGGGCAATTTGTAGAAAATGCCAGAAACGTAAATATAGAATTCAGACAAATCATAGGGATTCGTTCCGATGCAGCAGATATATGGTTGAAGAGAGGTGTTGTTTCTAAAACTCTTTTCTGCTTCTGTCTTTAGACTAGATTGAATTTCACCAACACTTGCCTTCCAAAAAAAAAATCTATTCCGAGAGTCGGCAATCGTGAACTTAGTACGGGCAGAACCAACTTCTGCTCTCTTGCCTCTTGATGTCGGCACCAGCACTGCGTGGAGCAATAATAATGAGCAATTGTTGCTCACGGACCTTGCCTCTTAGTAGGGGAACGATTTGGAACTTAAATTCGTCCCACTTCTCAAAAAATAAATTGTTGGATTCGGGATATAACAAACTAAAGTCTAGGTCGATCTGAAAAGGATTTTTTAAGATGAGATTTAAAATTTCTTTGCAACTGACCAATGTATATCCAAATGATTGTTTTAGTATTGGAAACTCATCAAAGACATCGGACAAGTTTACTTCACCTTTTATTAGATTTGAACGCAACTCAAATGTTCTTCTCCAGTAATCCAATACAGTTGACCTTGGTTCAATATTAAATTTAAGCCAGTTCTTAATCACATCAACTTCCTCTATTAAATGTTAAATATTAATTATTATTTGTATGTTTTAATAAATTATGTATAGATTTATTTACCTGAATCGTATTCACAATTAGGTGAAACGTTTTGGATAAAATCAGTTTCATTTACAGGCTTTAGAAGTTTAAATTTGGCCTTCAAATTATAATAATTGCTATATAGCAAACCACCTGGTTTTTTCCCCTTTACTTTTATGAAATATGTATCCTATTTGATAAATTTATATTATATTGTAAGTAACATGGAGAATTTTTCTTACAGCAGTTTCAGAACTGAAAAGTTCTACAATTTGGTGAGAAATATCTGCCAAAAGTTCTTGCTTAGGTTTAATGTTATTTGCTACCAAATGCTCAGCAATGACATGACTAATTTCCTTTCTTAGTCTGGAATTTAATGATTTTGTTATAGCAAATGACTTCAGTATAATACTTCCTTTCTTGCTCGTTGATAGTATACTGGAAACATTAGCCTTGTTTTCTGCGTCAATTGCCAATTCTGCGTTCTCTTGTACGTTGTTCTAAATAAATAAATAGAATGATTAGTGAATAATAAAAACGATTTTATTACTCAAAATCAAATAATTTCGTTTCGTCTATTGACATCAAAGTCTACGAATGTCAGATTTTGCGTATGTTACTTTGATTAAAATTAAAATTGTTGAATTGCTCTGATACAATAAGATTTTGCATATGACAAATAGATGTCGTTTTAAAAGTCGAAATAATTATTGAAAGCCAAGTTTTTTAAAGTTTGAAAGCAATGTAGAACAATGACTATATTTACTAAATTAGTGAATATCACTTACTTCATTTTTTTGCCAATTCTCCAATTTTGCATAAAACTCAATCGCTGGTCCAACGAGCTCTAAAGGAATTTCGGCGCGCAACTGATCCCATTTTAAGGAACGCAATGTGCGAACGCTAAAATTCCGCTCTAAAGTTATTTGTAGAACAATTATAATAAATGGTACAAATTTTCATATTTTATGTTTGGCACTTGTACTTACCAGCAAAAATATTAAGAAATTCTTCACCTCCTAAACTTTTTAATATTTCCTCCATGCTCGACTATTGAAAACTGAGCCAGTACAATTAATGAATGCAGTATATCAAAGTATAGCACAACATCAATTTTTTTCTGTGAAATGCATAGCCTACTGTGTGTCGATAATATCTCAACAGATGGCGTTATAGACAGATGCATCACTAACTGACTGTGAAGTTACTTTACTATTCTCAATAGATGGCGCCACAAATTTTTTAAAAATACTCTGATGTCAAAGTTTTTTCAATTCTCCAACTTATCAACAATTGCAATAGTTGGGGCTATTTTAATGAACGCAATGTGCGAACGCTAATATCTCACTCGAAATTTAATACATTAATTTGTCGAATTAATTATAATTAATAAATAAATATTGTGAATTAATTTTAAGTTTTTAATTAATTTCTCCATATTTCATTAACTGTGTTTTTAATTTTAAATTTCAAAAAGAATGAAACGCTTGTTTTTATTAAATGTATTATGAAAAATTAAAAAAATAACAATAATTATATGACGGAAATCTACAGCACAACACAACTTAGAAGCCTTTTCATTGTGAAAAGCATAGCCTACTGTATGTGTCGAAGTCTATTTTTTTGGTTTGTTTTTAAAGGCGATTCGCCGTTAAATATAGATAGACTTCTGAGCAGCCAAATGAAGGAAATTTCCCTAAATTTTAGAAAATTTTTTGTTTTTAGAAAAACTAGCCCTAAAACATTTATTTTAGGGTAATACTTTCTATTTGTAAGAAAAATATTTCTCAATATTAGAAAATTTTTCTAAATTGTAAGGCGATTCTAATTTTATGGCGATTTTCTTAAATATAGAAAATAAATTTTCTGAGTGTACTTGCAGCATTTTGCCTGTATTGAAAGTTCTCTGCTTGAGCGAAACAGATGTGTTTTATTTTGTTAAAAATATGCCTCAATTTCTCTCCTTCAACATAGGGGACACCGTACAAACGCAAATCGCATGCCACACTTGCATTGGCCTGTGCTGTGAAATTGGCCTCAAGCTTGGATTGCAGTTCCCCCATCTGTAGCTTTAATTCTCTTACATCGACCACCTCACGTTCAAGTAGTTAAACTCGCTGTGAAAGTTTTCAGTGCTATTCACTCTCTCATTAAGCAAGCTCAAGATGCGCTTCTTAGATTCGAGCATTTTGGTGCTAATCAAGTCGGCCTGCTCTTGAAAACGCTGATCGATAAGTTGTACCAACTGAAGTGATGGCGCTTTTCAGATTAGTGACAGTGCTTTCACGTTGGCGTTTTGGTGCATTTCGTGTTGCCATACTTATATATTTCCATTTCTTTCAATGTACAATAAGTTACACAATTTGAATTTAACTCTCTGCGCAGTTTTGTAACAGTGGCTTTCAAACTGTAGTAAGGATCGTGTACTAGCTGATTCGCGCTTTACAACACTTCCTTGTCCAATCAGATGTTGACTTCCAAATCACAGCTGTTTTACACAGGGCTGATAAGCGTTTGGAGTGAAATGACTTGCTGATCTTCCTCTACACACTTTTTCGGCGGGAAACTGCTTTCACTCACCAGCCAGTAAGTAGTTAAGACAAATGAGTGACTTATCAGCAAAGGCAAACAATCGAAAGACGAAGGAATTCCAACGTAGACGTTGATGCTGCGTTAAATCCAGATATTCACGTTGATGTATATCACTGGGCGTTTATCCCTGTGCCTTATAAACAGTGTTTGCACTTCAGGTTATCAAGAAAGATGAATCGATTGCGGAGACTCAGAAAAACAAGTTCGTTCGACTTGAATAAGAGCTCTTCTTATCACATTCTCGATCAGAAAATCCAGCACACTTTGCATGCATGATATTTTCACACAACTATAAATAAATTGCGGTTGCGCTGAATCATCAGCACCCTTGATAGTGCAGATTTTCTTGCAGCTCGACATCACTGCGAACGGCAGTTCGCTCTAGTGACGAAAGCAGCACGAAGGGTGCGAAAGGGCGACTAGCAATATTTACAGCTAATTGATACGACTGTCCGATCAGATCGAGTTATATACCGATCGAAAGGTTTAGACCTAACTTACAAAATGGCGTACTAAAACTGTTTTTTAACTCACCTGGTTCATGAGATAATGGCGTGTAAGTGGAATGGCAAATATTTAAATGATTGCAGCTAATGGGGACCTTGGGGCATTTTGGAATCAAATTTTCCCGCTAAAGTTGACCCCCGTAGTTTCCAAACCGTAAAAGCTCGTACATTGCAAAAGAAACATAATTAGACGTGCCACAGTGTCCCAAAAGAACCAACTTGCTCGATATGCTTGGTACCGGAAAAATGCGTTCATTTGAGCTGGTTTCACTGAAACAGCTGTCGAACTATTTTCCGTCAAATCCGTGCCAGCCTCTGGCACTAAAACCATTAATTACACATTTTTTGTGCCACTTAAATTTGATGTCACATGATTTGTGTTCACATTGCGCCGTACCACTGTGGCTGTCAAATATGACTCTCTGTGCCCCTATGTAAACCCAGCATTATACTTAATTTTCGCCCGATCTGTCCTATGACCGCTATATAACATAGTGTAAAGATTTGCAAATGCTGTTAGTTTGGTTGTTGAAGTGGAGGGCAGCAAACCGTGATTCCCACGAAGGCACAATGAAAGATGGCGGATGGAGGTTCTTCAATATATATATTTTTCACTTTTAACGCCGTGAAAACTTCTTGATTGTAATACATGTGATTTCATACTAAAACTAAGCGTCTCAATTCATGTTAAGTTAGCGCCCTTGAGAGCGGCTTGGAGAGTATGTTAATGTTAATGTTAAGTTGTGAGTGATGTTAAATTATGTTAAAATGACACTCGCTGGTTGACACGAACATTCTCCCCCCCCTTGCCACGGTAGTGGGAAGAAATGTGCAGGAAAAAGATGTCACTCTAAAGGGAGCAAGAACCGGAGAGGATCCACCCAAACACCGTGTTTTGAGCCACTGGTAGACCGTTCTCGCCAGGAAGAAGCCCGGGTCGGATAACCCTTTGGAAGACATCCGCGCCCAGCACCAGTGGAATAGTAGTCCGGCGGTAAAAGGTCTCATCGGCAAGGGAGACATTCGTGAAACGGGTCCGTATTTCACTCTGTAGATCCTTGTCGGGAGTCCAGGCATGTAGGTGGTGCTCGACCTTGAGGATGACCTCCAGCCTAACCGTTGCGTCGTTCCTCGCTCGTATGACGGCCGTACAAGCGCTGTCTGCGCCCACGCGAGTGACGGAAAGCCCGAGGGCCGTTGCCAGTGAAGCGTTGATGCGACTTACGGAACAGCAGGAGTCGAGAATCACGCGGGTTTCAAACGTTTTCCGGCCGTTGTCAATGAGCACAACGGCTGTTGGCATTAAGTTGGTGGCTCGTGTCTGCAGCAGGGAGCTAAGGGACAACGCTGGTGCTACAGACCTCTGTCGCGAGGCAGCTGGTGAGGAATGTGCCCGTTGACCCGTCGGGTGCTGAAAGCGACTAGAGCGTGAAGAGTGCTGAGAACGCATTGCCGCCGAGTCACTCAGATGCAGCAACGTATGGTGGTCCTTGGCACATACGCGACATCTATCGCCGCTTCGGCAAGCGCCATTCGAGTGTTGGTGTGCGAGGCAGTTGGAGCAATATTTATTAATAAGGACCGCTCGGAGGCGTTTCTCAGCGGAGAGCTTGAGGAATCGGTGGCACTTTCGGAGTGCATGAACTCCACGGCACACTCGACAACGGAATGAATTGACTCCAAGAGGTTGATGATTGCGAGAACTGGGTGCCATGTTGCTGCTGATGAAGATGAAATAGTGAATGATAAGGATTAGTCATGTGGAAACATAGAAGCGTCATGGACACAACACGGACGGGACGTGGACCTTTGTATCGACAGGAAGAAGAACCAGCTTGCTCACAGGTCGTTTAATCAGTCCCCGGAAAGTTGTAACGTCTACCACACGAACCAAGCCATCGGCGCCTGGGTATACAGCTTGATTTCGACCAAGGCGCCATTCGTTGGATGGCAAACTATCTTCCTTTATGATTACCATATCGCCTATTTCGAGGTTCCGTGTGGGTAGTTGCCACTTATTTTTTTTGTGTAGTTCCTTTAAATACTCCTCCTTCCAGCGAATGCATAGCTGCTGGTTGAGAGCCTTCAGGCGTCGCCATCGGTTGATGATGGACAAAGCGTTCTCTTTGATTTTAGGCTCGGGAAGGGATAATAGTGGTCCCCCGATCAAGAAGTGACCTGGACTCAGAGCCAACAAATCAGTGGGATCCTCAGACATTGGAGAGATAGGTCTAGAGTTAAGGCAGGCTTCTGCCTTTGATAAGAGAGTTGATAATTCTTCAAAGGTATATTTGAAAGAGGACGTGGATTTATAGAATAGAGTCTTGAAGCTCTTGACACCCGCTTCCCACAAACCCCCCATGTGTGGGGCGCCTGGTGGATTAAACCGCCAGGTCAACCGCTGGTGACTGTGAGAAGAAATGACCGTTGTTCTTTTGAGATAATTTTCGAGGCTCCTACGAAGTTTTTCCCATTATCGGAATACATTTTTTGGGGACAACCTCGTCTCGCTACGAATCGGGCGAATGCAGCCAGAAACTTCTCCGTTGTGAGGTCGGAAGTGGCCTCCAAATGGATCGCCTTGGTGCTGAAGCATACAAATACGCAAACATAACCCTTCGTAATGAGACACGCCCGGCCTGTATAGTTTATGTCGAAGGGCCCTGCGAAATCGACGCCGGTGTGAGTAAAAGGACGAGAAAACGTGCTTCTTTCTGCAGGCAGATCCCCCATAAGCTGAGTTTGGAGTCGTTTGCGATGGATTACGCACACTTTACAAGAATTAATCGTGGACTTTAGTTTCGGAATCCAATACCTCGCCCGAATGAGGCTAACCGTCAGCTGATTGCCACCATGCAGGGAAATCAGATGTGTGAAACGGACCAGGAGACGGGAAAAAACACAGTTGGTTGGCAGGATTATTGGATGCCGCTCATCGTATCTCAGTGAAATGGAAGCTCTTGCTCTACCGCAAGCTCGAAGAATGCCTCTTTGATCGATAAATTGACTTAAGTTCAGAATGCTGCTTGATTTGGGGATTTGCATCTTATTGAGCAAGCAGCAATACTCGGTTGAGTACCCATTACGCTGAGTTTGGACAATAAGGAGTGTTTGAGCTTTATCAAGGTCCTCATTAAGGAGCTCATTAGGCAGACGGATAGAGGGCTGTCGACAGCGCTGGATGAAACGTAAAACATATGCCATTACTCGTAATGCCTTGTCGAACCTAGAAAAGCGGTCAAGAAAATCATAAGGAGGCAACTGTGATACGTTGCACTTAACGGCACGCGTTTCCTCGTCTGTTTCATGAGCCTCGGCAATGGAACAGGGCCATTGATTTTGTGGAAGACGTAACCACTCAGGCCCATGCCACCAGAGGCTACTACAAAGCAAGTCTTGGGGAGAGGCTCCTCTGCTGGCTAAGTCTGCAGGATTGTGTTCTGACCGAACGTGAGCCCATTTGGTGGAATCGATGGACTGCGTAATTTTGGAAACTCGGTTGGCAACGAAAGTGGTCCATCTACACGGAGGTTTGTTCAACCATGCTAGCACTATTGTGGAATCCGTCCAGTAGAAGTCGTCAAACCGTTCCGCGGGAAGTTGAGGCAAAAGTGCCGTGGAGATTTCCGCCAAAAGTGCCGCGCCACATAGCTCCAAACGTGGTAAGGAGATCGTTTTAACGGGAGCTACTCTCGTTTTCGCCCCCAGGAAATGAACGGAGACCTCAGCATTGTATTCGGTGCGAACGTAGATCGCCGCACCATATGCGCTCTGAGACGCATCACAGAACCCATGATATTGCAAATTGGTCTTAGGATGATATTGGACCCATCTTGGAATACGGATATCTCGCAGCTCAGGATAGCTAGATAGAAAGTCTTGCCATATCTGAACAAGATCGAGGGGAAGCAGCTCGTCCCAGTTTAATTCACTAAGCCATATTTGCTGCATGAAGATTTTAGCACGGACAATGACTGGCGCTAGCCAGCCAGCTGGATCGAAAAGCTTGGCTAATTGTGAGAGCACTTCACGTTTGGTGTAGACTGTCTGGTGTGTCAGTTGTGAAGGAAGGAAATAAAACTCATCGCTCTTGGCTTGCCACCGAATGCCTAGTGTCTTGGTGGTGCTGGCGTCGTCAATTTCCAGAAAATCGGCGGATAGGAGATGATCTTTCGGAATGTCTTTGAGGATCGCCTTGGAATTGGATGTCAATTTCCTCAATAGAAAGCCAGCACCGTCGAGTGCATCGCGAAGCTCTTCGATGGCTGATGTGGCTTTTTTTATAGAGTGTGCGCCTGATAACACATCGTCTACATACATATCCTCTGAGAGGATAGCACTTGCTTGAGGAAACTTAGCCTGCACGTCTTGAGCAAGTTGTAGAAGGACTCGAATTGCTAGAAATGGGGCGCAATTGACTCCGAAGGTGACCGTGTTGAGCTCGTAGTCGCACAACTGATCATCCTTATTTCGGAAAAGGATCCTTTGAAAGGGTGTATGTTTTCGATCTACCCATATTTGCCGGTACATTTTCGTAATATCGGCATTAAAAACATAGCGATGAAATCGCCATTTAAGGATCTGGATTGTTAGGTCGGATTGTAGAACGGGGCCAGTATGAAGGAGGTCATTCAGACTTTTGCTATTGGAGGATGGATTGGAAGCGTTGAAAACCACGCGAACCTTAGTGGTGGTGCTGTCAGGTTTGAACACAGCATGGTGAGGCAAATAAAAGTTGTTGGAGTCGGTACTTGGAGAAACCTGTGTCATATGACCCAAGTCTAGGTATTCCTGAATTACCGCATCATATTGTTCTTTCAGCGGAAGATCCCGCTTTAAACGATTCTCGTTTCGTAGGAACTGAGCGAGTGCGATGGACCTCGAATGCCCCAAATCAATGTGATCAGGAGCTATGAATGGTAATGTGACGATATATCTGCCCTTGCTATTCCTCCTGGTGGTGCGAACGAAATTCTCCTCGCAAACGGAATAGGACGCTCTCACTAGTTTGACTGGTCGATCTTCCACCTCCCAAAACTTGGAGAGAAGCTTGTCCAATGACTCTTCGTTTCTTGGAGCAACTTGAGTCGAGTAAGAGGATACTGCTGAAAACGATGAAGATTGTCTCTTGTCCCAGAAGAGTTCCGCAGAGATTGGGTCTAACCTTGCTTAAGAGGATCGAGGGAAGAATATCCGCGCCGATAAGCACATCAATTTGTGCACTTTTGGAAAATGAGGGGTCAGCGAGCTGAATATCAGGCATATCCTTCAAAAACGTTTGAGATATCGTGCCTGACGGTAAGTTCCCCGCGAGCTTAGGCAGCACATATGCCGACGTATCGATGTGCATTCGAGGCCGGAGAGGAGAGACTAGCCGGAAATGACACAGCTTTTGTGTCGGTGAAGAGGTCTGATTAATTCCAGAAATCTGCGCCTGGACCGGTTGGAATGGTAGTTTGATCATCCGGAACAATCTTTCGGATATGAAGGTTCCTTCCGACCCTGAATCAATAAGAGCCCTAGCTGGAAATGTAGAACCCTTATGCCAAATATTAACCATGGCCGTTCCTAACAGGACGCCTTGGGTTTTTGAGGCGAGAAAGCTTTGCACTTCCGTTTCTCGTGGTGAAGGAGTGGACTGTATGAGCTGAGTTGTATGTGAATTGGTGAAAGTGGACGGTGCCGATGAAGGGTCTAAAGTCGTTGAGACAGTAGATGCTTGCGGACGATGAAGCAGAGTGTGATGGCGTGCTTTGCAGACGCGACAATTATACGCACTGGGACAGTCTTTTAATTGGTGTCCTCTGGCAAAACAATTTAAGCAAAGTTGCTGCTGCCTGATGCTATCCGACCGTTCGCTAACCGACATTTGGAGAAATTTTGGACACATTCTGATTGGGTGATTTTCATTGGAGCAAAGCTTACACGTTTGAAACCTTGTGTCCACCTTAGCCTCGAAAGAGTTTACTCTTCTAGGTGTAGGCTCCTTCCGAGCTAGTTTAATCTGCGGCTGCGAGTTTACTGAGGCCCTCACTGCTCGGACTCTTTCTAAGGTGTTTGCTCGTTCCTTTACAAAAGAGCTCAACTCCCTCCAGGTCGGCAGGTCTTGTCGCTTCTCGAGAGATTTCTCCCACTCTGACAGAGCGAGGTCTGGAAGTTTCGCCGACAACATAAAAACGAGGAGTGAGTCTGAAAACGGGGATTCTATATATACCTTGTATTTTTGTAGGGTTGTCAAACAACTCTCTATGGAGTTTTGAAACTCCTTTAGGGCTGCCCCGGACTCTTCAGAAATGGGTTTCAAATTAAAAAGGATTGTGAGTTGATTGTTGACTAACATTCTCTTATTCTCAAAATTGCTTATCAAGGATTCCCATGCCGCTGCGAAACCATCGTTGCTGATTTCAGCCTTGGACACGAGCGCTTTTGCATCGCCGCTAGTTTTGGAAGTCAGATGGAAAAGTTTTTCAATTGGTGTTAGGCTCGGATTATTGATATAAACTGCCGTAAAAAGGTCCCGGAAGGTAGGCCATTCTAAATAGTCCCCTGCAAAAACCGTTGTTTCTACTGGAGGTAAACGCCACCCTTTTGCTTGAGACTCTACCGCGGGCCTTTGAATGGGCTCTGTAGCTTCGTCAATTTGGTCATCTACCATTGCACAACATCGTTCATAGACACCGTAGCAGTGCTCAAACTTGGATTGCAAGGTCTGAATCACGTCGCTGTTTTCGCCTTCATTCAGCGCAATGGAACAACGTTCACATTCCTGTTTGATGTCTTTCCACAAATCTCGTACCTCTTCGCGACGAATTTTGAGAGCGTTCAAGGAAACCCCAGGGCTGGCCGAGAATTTGGTTTCATACCTGCCAGAATCCTTTGCTTGATAGCTGCACGCGTATTTCGGGACTCGGGTTTTGGGGGAGGTACCGCTCTTGAAGTGGATGGCTTCTTTCCTTCCAAAAGAGATGGACTCTTTTTAATGGATGTGCTTGGTAGCGGACTTGAACGAGAGGTTTGTGGGCGAGGAACCGATAGACGTGGTTTTCTGTCCCTTTCGCTGGTATTTTGCATAATAGGCTCCCACAGGAGCCAAGATTATGACGTGAAATGTGAAATAGACAGAGAAGACTACGCGGATGTTTGTTTGATTGTTTGAATAATGCCAACGACCAAAATCGACGGAATTGGAAATAAGTAATTTAAACTTGACAGGTGGACACCACAAATGCTCTCCAAACTCTCCATCGGGTTCGACGAGTTCGCTTTGGTGTATTCAAGAATCCTTCATCGTCGTCCGCTGGACGCTTGGCGCTGTTCTCATCGAGACTTTCAACCATCTTGATTTCAGGATTTGGTGTGCCGAATGCTTTTCCTCCGTCCCCTTCTACCATTTTGAACAGGCCGCAGAGGTTTCCTCCAAGGTTTCCTCCGCATCGGAAAGATGTATTTGTGCATAAGGTCCGCCACCAGTTGCACAGGTCTCCTTCTTATTGTGCGCCAACTTCTTTCTAACGGTGCCTTTCCAATCGTTACACACCTAAAAGAATGTACAAATGTTTCAAATTAATTCGCAATAAGCATATGTTTATGCAAAAATGGATTAATCTAATCTACCTTTTTCCATCCGGCCAAATCATTTGTTGGTGGACCTGCATCATTTAATTCAACTGTAAGTGCAGACCATTTTGCATCCACCGCAACACGGTCCCCCTTGGTGAAGCCTCGTGCAATGTCTGTGTTTTCCTTCATATATTTAAGGAGTATCTCGTCCTGCTCAGAATTTTTGTGTTTGCACCTGTTAATAGGAGTACTTAGTAAATAAAATAAAATTAAAATCAAATGTGCTTGTACTTACATTTTTCAATTTTCCTTTTGACAGTTCATCATATTTTCAGTGTTGGTAAGAAACTTATTTCAGGGTGGTCAGCTGTGATTGTGTTTTTAGCTCGATACCCAAAAAATGGGTATAGAGCCTATTAGATTCGTGTCGATTATGGTACAGAATTTTGAACACATATATCTCCGCAACTATAAAAGTAAGAGCAACCAAATTTGGTGACAGTACTCCTAGGATGTTGATCTATACTAAGTTTGTATTTAAATTTGACCCCGCCCACGTCCGCCCACGTAAATGATATAAAATCTAATAACAAGAGCACTATTAAAGCTACAGCATTGAGACTTGGCACACAAGATGGGGGGACTAGTCCTGAGGTGTGCTGAAAATTCATTGAGATCGGTTTATAAACAGGGAAGTAGTTTGAGAAAATATGATATATGGAGAAAATATAATCACCTGGATCTCAGAGACTATAAGAGATAGAGATTCCAAATTTGGTGACAATACTGCTATGTTGCGCACGCAGATCAAGTTTATTTTAGAATTTTGCCACGCCCCTCAATTATCCTGTAATCGACAAAAAACTAAAATATCCAAATACAAGGCCAATTTAATAGGTACAGATGTCAAGATCTGCACACACACTAAACACAATTTTGATAATGCATCCTGAAAACTGCATTGCAATCGGATAACAAATACAGAAGATATTAAATCAAAACTTCACATTTCTCATGCCTACGTGCAGTGGCCAGATTTTGGTACAAAACTTGCAGCAATGCATGCGATTTGTGGGTACATTGGACTCGGGATCAAAACAACTCTTTGTTTTGAACCAAATTATTTATTATTATTATTATTTTTATTTTTTTATTTTTTTTTTCATTGCATTAAATTAATTACATATTAATTAATAATTACATACTTTTTAAATGAATACTTTACATACTTAATCAATAATTTTATGTGATGCACATTTTGCAATCAGTACCATGAATTAGCAGCAAAACGAATTTAGTTCTATAAATAGGTTTATTTGCACATGTATGTATGTGTGTATATAGGGCTTCTCTTCTAACGAGCGAGACATAATTGAAACAAAAGAAACGTGCAAAACGTACAACGAAAAAAAATGATATACATTGATATTGCCACACGCAAATATAATGCTCCGATGGCTCTGATGATAGAGCCGTGTATTTCGAGGCGATGAGTCGAGAGTTCGAATCCCGTTTCAATCTTGCCCATGTGCACCTTTTTTTTTTTTTTTTGTCAACTATTTCCTTTTTTTTTGTCAACTATTTTCTTTATTACAATTTGTACTTTTTAACAACTTGTATTTTCTATGATTTTGTGAAAAGAGTAACTAAATATATATATATAATATAATCTGTATTTTATTATTCACGTATTGTATTATAGTTAGTATTAATACCAGTTCTGTCACAGACTAGCACCCCTAACTGTAGTCTATAGGATAGCATATAGTCTGTAGCATTTTATGTTGACCATATTTT
Organism: Drosophila phalerata; assembly: GCA_951394115.2. Classification (NCBI taxonomy): domain Eukaryota; kingdom Metazoa; phylum Arthropoda; class Insecta; order Diptera; family Drosophilidae; genus Drosophila; species Drosophila phalerata. The sequence continues at coordinate 53,426 of CATOAP020000105.1, forward strand.
ACTGAAATTGAATTAATCGGTTGTGAACGTTTGGGTATCGAGCAAGTTACTGTCGAGTGCGCTCGACTGTAGACATACCACACCTCATCGCGAGCGAAGCGAGCCGGGGGTAGGCGAGCAAAGCGAGCAGGGGGCGGAGCCCCCTTGTTTTCATATGCAACTTCTTTTTTTTGCATTAAAGTTAACACAGTTATGCACAACGAAACAATTAAAAAAATATAGAAGAGTGCAATGGACTTGACGCGATATTTTAAGCACTTAAACAGTAGTTTAAATGTGTACAAAAATCTTAATTCAAATCTGCAAATATATGGACAGCCCTACTAAATTTCCTATTCATTTTCGCAAATACTTTCGGAAATTGGAACAGGTCGAGCGAATCCGACAAACTTTTTAGGTTCGAGTCTTCTCAAATCGATGTGTGATGCCGTTTAGTTAATTTAAAACGCAAATAAATAATTTAAAATGGTTCTAATGATGAAACATTGCTCCTTAAACATGAAAGTATTTTATAAATATTTTGTTTTCACTTTAATTTTTTTCTAACCATGTAAAAATCAGCTATTTATCTAAACTGAATTTGAATTCACTAGCTCAATGTCAAGTGAATTCAATTCGTAAAATCTGACCGAAAGTGAAAACCCGAACAGGTAAGAGAAATTCATTTCCGCAAAATCTAGCCGAAAGTGAAAACAGGAACAGGCCTGATAAATATTTTGTTTTCACTTTAATTTTTTTCTAACCATGTAAAAATCAGCTATTTATCTCAACCGAATTTGAATTCACTAGCTCAATGTCAAGTGAATTCAATTCGTAAAATCTGACCGAAAGTGAAAACCCGAACAGGTAAGGGAAATTCATTTCCGCAAAATCTAGCCGAAAGTGAAAACAGGAACAGGCCTGATATACTTTATAGGGTCTGCTTCGCCTCATTCTGCCTGTTACGCACATTTTAGTTAAAGCTAAACATAGTTTCCTGTGCTTTTTTAAGTTTGTGGTCATAAAATAGCTCTTTTTATCAAAAGAATTTAAATATGTTTTGTTTTCAATTTTGTTTTGATTGCTGCAAGTAAAGATGATATGCCAGACTGTCGCCACACAGTTGCCAGAGTTGTTGAGTAATTTTAATCACTGCGGACGGCAGTTCGCTCTAGTGACGAAAGCCGCACGAAGGGTGCGAAAGGGCGACTAGCAATATTTACAGCTAATTGCTACGACTGTCCGATCAGTTATATACCGATCGAAAGGTTTAGACCTAACTTACAAAATGGCGTACTAAAACTTTTGCTAGCCCACCTGGCTCGTGAGATAATGGGGTGTAAGTGGAATGGAAAATATTTAAATGATTGCAGCTAATGGGGACGTTGGGGCATTTTGGAATCAAATTTTCCCGCTAAAGTTGACCCCCGTAGTTTCCAAACCGTAAAAGCTACAGATTCGTACATTGCAAAAGAAACATAATTAGTCGTGCCACAGTGTCCCAAAAGAACCAACTTGCTCGATATGCTTGGTACCGGAAAAATGCGTTCATTTGAGCTGGTTTCACTGAAACAGCTGTCAAACTATTTTCCGTCAAATCCGTGCCAGCCTCTGGCACTAAAACCATTAATTACACATTTTTTGTGCCACTTAAATTTGATGTCACATGATTTGTGTTCACATTGCGCCGTGCCACTGTGGCTGTCAAATATGACTCTCTGTGCCCCTATGTAAGCCCAGCATTATACTTAATTTTCGCCCGATCTGTCCTATGACCGCTATATAACATAGTGTAAAGATTTGCATCAACTTCGGTCATGAATTAAAAGAATAACCCACATGCAAATGCTGTTAGTTTGGTTAAGATACATATCTTATAGACTTGGTTTTTTCCAAGCGAAATGTTCATTTCCGAGATTTTGTTAAAAACAGACATGCATATGTATAAAACATATATATGTGTGTTTAAAATGTTAATGTACATGACAAAAAAAAATTAATTATTAATTATCAAGGAGCCGGGAATCGAGCCCACGACCTAAATTTAAAGAAAGTTTAAAACTTCGGTTACTCAACCAATTGAGCCATACAAGGTGTTGCGTACAAGATGCCAAATTGCCATATTAAAAATTATTGAATTAAATCACCAGAGTTCGAGCTCACGATCGGCTGACCAATATAGAGGAACCTACATACCAAGTTTGGTATCTCTATTTCTTATAGTCTCTGAGATCTAGGTGTTCAATCAGACAGACAGACATACGGACACTGCTATATCGGCCTGGCTATTGATGCTGATTAAGAATATATACAGGCCTGTTCCGGTTTTCACTTATTTTTTACGAATTTAAATCCTTCGATTTTGACCGAATTTCCCTTAAATTTCCCCAAAATTTCCTACGAATTACCCAGCGAATTTCCCGGGTCGCAAAGCAGTGCTGGAAAACGTTTGGGCAATTTAGACGTTTAAATCAAAGTATAAATATTGATTGCAAGTTAAATGAAAAATGTTTTTGCAAGCATTAGCGGTTACTGAATTAAGAAAAAGACAAAAACTTGATACTTTGCGCAACAACCGGCTTCTAAGAAGGGATGTGACCATTATGAATTTGCCTGATAGACAGTAAGTAAAAATTTTAAAAACCAATCCCATGGTAGTTTTTAATTTTAAATGTTGCAGATTCATACAATCTTACAGAGTGGACAAAAGCATATTTTCATTTCTAGTTGAGAGAATTGGACCCGAGCTAAGTCACCCCACAATTCCCCATGTTATTCAGGTTGCTGCAGTTCTACGCTTTTTGGCAACTGGATCTTATCAATTGGGGGTGGCAAAAGATCATGATGTAAATATAGGAAGAAGCACATTTTCCAAAATACTCCACATTGTTGTCAGAGAGTTGGAGAAGTTGTGCATCGAAAACATTTCTGCATACCAAAGTGAAGCTCAAATCAATCGGTCCAATGAATATTTTTATGGAAAATTTCAATTTCCTAATGTGATTGCCTGTGTTGATGGTACACACGTAAAAATCGTTAAGCCCACAGTAGATCCATCATTATATTTAAACCGAAAAGGTTACTTCAGCCTGAATGCAATGGTGGTAAATATGTTCATATATATGTATGCACCTTGTTTGTTTTATTTGTATACATTTAAGGTCTGCAACTATAACATGGAGGTGTTAGCTATCGATGGCACACATCCTGGTACGTGTCATGACTCATTCATTTGGAGCAGCAGCGCTGTTAGAGACTACTTTTCTAGAAACTTAAATCAAATTGTATTGGCGGATTCTGGATACGCATTAGAGCTGTTTGTGTTAACACCGTATCGAAATGTTCAGTGTGGAACCATGCAACACATATATAACAACAAGCAAGCTTCAGCCAGAAACATAGTGGAGAGGACGATTGGTCTCCTTAAGAGTAGATTTAGATGCCTACAAGGGACTCTTCAGTATGACCCAAAGTTTGCAACAAGCGTCATTAATGTATGTTGTCTGTTGCACAACCTATGTAGAAGACGAAATACACCAATGCCAGATGAAGATTTTGAGAATTTCAGTGTTCGTCATCAAGAAGCAACTGAACAATGCCAGCAAGAAGATTCACAAGATGCTGTTGGAAAACGTGATGAGCTTGCTCGTACCTTCGTTTAATTTCTTTGAACTAATAATAAAACAATTAAATAAATATTTTAGAAAATGCATTTATTTAAGAATGCTTTGAAGGGCTTCAAGTTTTGTCTTCTCAATATCTTCAATGTTTTTGAAGTGCTGCTCCATTAGAGTAGTTTGAGTTACCATGTTGAAGCGAATGGCATCCAAACTTTCAACGACGCGTTCCATTAGTGAGTTTTGGACACCACAAATGCTCTCCAAACTCTCCATCGGGGCTCGACGAGTTCGCTTTGGTGTATTCAAGAATCCTTCATCGTCGTCCGCTGGACGCTTGGCGCTGTTCTCATCGAGACTTTCAACCATCTTGATTTCAGGATTTGGTGTGCCGAATGCTTTTCCTCCGTCCCCTTCTACCATTTTGAACAGGCCGCAGAGGTTTCCTCCAAGGTTTCCTCCGCATCGGAAAGATGTATTTGTGCATAAGGTCCGCCACCAGTTGCACAGGTCTCCTTCTTATTGTGCGCCAACTTCTTTCTAACGGTGCCTTTCCAATCGTTACACACCTAAAAGAATGTACAAATGTTTCAAATTAATTCGCAATAAGCATATGTTTATGCAAAAATGGATTAATCTAATCTACCTTTTTCCATCCGGCCAAATCATTTGTTGGTGGACCTGCATCATTTAATTCAACTGTAAGTGCAGACCATTTTGCATCCACCGCAACACGGTCCCCCTTGGTGAAGCCTCGTGCAATGTCTGTGTTTTCCTTCATATATTTAAGGAGTATCTCGTCCTGCTCAGAATTTTTGTGTTTGCACCTGTTAATAGGAGTACTTAGTAAATAAAATAAAATTAAAATCAAATGTGCTTGTACTTACATTTTTCAATTTTCCTTTTGACAGTTCATCATATTTTCAGTGTTGGTAAGAAACTTATTTCAGGGTGGTCAGCTGTGATTGTGTTTTTAGCTCGATACCCAAAAAATGGGTATAGAGCCTATTAGATTCGTGTCGATTATGGTACAGAATTTTGAACACATATATCTCCGCAACTATAAAAGTAAGAGCAACCAAATTTGGTGACAGTACTCCTAGGATGTTGATCTATACTAAGTTTGTATTTAAATTTGACCCCGCCCACGTCCGCCCACGTAAATGATATAAAATCTAATAACAAGAGCACTATTAAAGCTACAGCATTGAGACTTGGCACACAAGATGGGGGGACTAGTCCTGAGGTGTGCTGAAAATTCATTGAGATCGGTTTATAAACAGGGAAGTAGTTTGAGAAAATATGATATATGGAGAAAATATAATCACCTGGATCTCAGAGACTATAAGAGATAGAGATTCCAAATTTGGTGACAATACTGCTATGTTGCGCACGCAGATCAAGTTTATTTTAGAATTTTGCCACGCCCCTCAATTATCCTGTAATCGACAAAAAACTAAAATATCCAAATACAAGGCCAATTTAATAGGTACAGATGTCAAAATCTGCACACACACTAAACACAATTTTGATAATGCATCCTGAAAACTGCATTGCAATCGGATAACAAATACAGAAGATATTAAATCAAAACTTCACATTTCTCATGCCTACGTGCTCGGGATCAAAACAACTCTTTGTTTTGAACCAAATTATTTATTATTATTATTATTTTTATTTTTTTTTTCATTGCATTAAATTAATTACATATTAATTAATAATTACATACTTTTTAAATGAATACTTTACATACTTAATCAATAATTTTATGTGATGCACATTTTGCAATCAGTTCCATGAATTAGCAGCAAAACGAATTTAGTTCTATAAATAGGTTTATTTGCACATGTATGTATGTGTGTATATAGGGCTTCTCTTCTAACGAGCGAGACATAATTGAAACAAAAGAAACGTGCAAAACGTACAACGAAAAAAAATGATATACATTGATATTGCCACACGCAAATATAATGCTCCGATGGCTCTGATGATAGAGCCGTGTATTTCGAGGCGATGAGTCGAGAGTTCGAATCCCGTTTCAATCTTGCCCATGTGCACCTTTTTTTTTTTTTTTTGTCAACTATTTCCTTTTTTTTTTGTCAACTATTTTCTTTATTACAATTTGTACTTTTTAACAACTTGTATTTTCTATGATTTTGTGAAAAGAGTAACTAAATATATATATATAATATAATCTGTATTTTATTATTCACGTATTGTATTATAGTTAGTATTAATACCAGTTCTGTCACAGACTAGCACCCCTAACTGTAGTCTATAGGATAGCATATAGTCTGTAGCATTTTATGTTGACCATATTTTACTGAAATTGAATTAATCGGTTGTGAACGTTTGGGTATCGAGCAAGTTACTGTCGAGTGCGCTCGACTGTAGACATACCACACCTCATCGCGAGCGAAGCGAGCCGGGGGTAGGCGAGCAAAGCGAGCAGGGGGCGGAGCCCCCTTGTTTTCATATGCAACTTCTTTTTTTTGCATTAAAGTTAACACAGTTATGCACAACGAAACAATTAAAAAAATATAGAAGAGTGCAATGGACTTGACGCGATATTTTAAGCACTTAAACAGTAGTTTAAATGTGTACAAAAATCTTAATTCAAATCTGCAAATATATGGACAGCCCTACTAAATTTCCTATTAATTTTCGCAAATACTTTCGGAAATTGGAACAGGTCGAGCGAATCCGACAAACTTTTTAGGTTCGAGTCTTCTCAAATCGATGTGTGATGCCGTTTAGTTAATTTAAAACGCAAATAAATAATTTAAAATGGTTCTAATGATGAAACATTGCTCCTTAAACATGAAAGTATTTTATAAATATTTTGTTTTCACTTTAATTTTTTTCTAACCATGTAAAAATCAGCTATTTATCTCAACTGAATTTGAATTCACTAGCTCAATGTCAAGTGAATTCAATTCGTAAAATCTGACCGAAAGTGAAAACCCGAACAGGTAAGAGAAATTCATTTCCGCAAAATCTAGCCGAAAGTGAAAACAGGAACAGGCCTGATAAATATTTTGTTTTCACTTTAATTTTTTTCTAACCATGTAAAAATCAGCTATTTATCTCAACCGAATTTGAATTCACTAGCTCAATGTCAAGTGAATTCAATTCGTAAAATCTGACCGAAAGTGAAAACCCGAACAGGTAAGGGAAATTCATTTCCGCAAAATCTAGCCGAAAGTGAAAACAGGAACAGGCCTGATATACTTTATAGGGTCTGCTTCGCCTCATTCTGCCTGTTACGTACATTTTAGTTAAAGCTAAACATAGTTTCCTGTGCTTTTTTAAGTTTGTGGTCATAAAATAGCTCTTTTTATCAAAAGAATTTAAATATGTTTTGTTTTCAATTTTGTTTTGATTGCTGCAAGTAAAGATGATATGCCAGACTGTCGCCACACAGTTGCCAGAGTTGTTGAGTAATTTTAATCACTGCGGACGGCAGTTCGCTCTAGTGACGAAAGCAGCACGAAGGGTGCGAAAGGGCGACTAGCAATATTTACAGCTAATTGCTACGACTGTCCGATCAGTTATATACCGATCGAAAGGTTTAGACCTAACTTACAAAATGGCGTACTAAAACTTTTGCTAGCCCACCTGGCTCGTGAGATAATGGGGTGTAAGTGGAATGGAAAATATTTAAATGATTGCAGCTAATGGGGACGTTGGGGCATTTTGGAATCAAATTTTCCCGCTAAAGTTGACCCCCGTAGTTTCCAAACCGTAAAAGCTACAGATTCGTACATTGCAAAAGAAACATAATTAGTCGTGCCACAGTGTCCCAAAAGAACCAACTTGCTCGATATGCTTGGTACCGGAAAAATGCGTTCATTTGAGCTGGTTTCACTGAAACAGCTGTCAAACTATTTTCCGTCAAATCCGTGCCAGCCTCTGGCACTAAAACCATTAATTACACATTTTTTTTGCCACTTAAATTTGATGTCACATGATTTGTGTTCACATTGCGCCGTGCCACTGTGGCTGTCAAATATGACTCTCTGTGCCCCTATGTAAGCCCAGCATTATCAGGGGTGCCACAGAAATCACTAGTGAAATTGAATTTCTCTGCAAGCAATTCCGCGCGGAAATTTTTGGAGTGCCACAGAACTTCGAGTGATTTTGATTTTTTAGCATTTTCACAAACCTTTTCGAACTCGGTTGCTAAGGGCTGCCACTTTCTCAGATTAAATTACCCAAGGATTTGTTTATCATTTTTTTTAAGTTTATCATTACAGAACAGTTGGTTTTCAATTGTTTTCATGTTTAATTTATATAATTTAATTTATTTATATAGCAATTGATTTTGTATAGCTAAAAAGTTAAAAAATTTAAACATTTAATTTTTGGCGCGGCAAACAATTAAAGTTACACCACAACTCTAGCAACATCTCATCAGGCATCTCATCGTGACTTGCAGCATGTTCTGCAGTTGGCAACTGCATTGCGCTTTTTAGGAGTCGGATCCTTTCAAAGAGCGATAGGGAAGGATAAGGATCTGTCGATGTCAAGGCAATCCGTTGGGAAAATTCTTTGGAAAATACTTCCCTTGCTGGAAACGAAACTTGGGCCCCGTTTTATTCAATTTAACAGATCGGAGGAAATGCTGACGAAATGCAAACAGCATTTCTATCACAAGTATAACATTCCTGGTGTAATAGCCTTAACGCAATGGTAGTAAGTCTGATTATTTAAAAATGTGTATATTTAATTGTGTAGAAGTGTTTCGTTTATTCTTGTTGTCCGCTTTGTTATGTGTGTCTTAGCATTCGCCTTTTGTTCCAATGTTGCCCTATATGAATACTTTATTAACTTTTAAATTTTGGTGCTTATAGATATGCGATTACGACCTTAAAGTTTTGTATGTGGATGCTTCGAAGCCTGGAGCAACTCATGACTCTTGCGCTTGGAGTCAGAGCGAACCCAGAGCTTTTCTTCAAGAACAATATGATAGTGGTTCCCGTGGCAATATGCTCCTTGGGGATTCGGGTTATCCCTTTGAGTCCTTTCTACTTACGCCTTACAGAAATCTAAGAGCTGGGACGAGTCAACATACATTTAACCTTCGTCATGCTTCTGCAAGCAATGTAATTGAGAGAACTTTTGGAGTAATTAAAAGTCGATTTAGATTACTCCAAGAGATTCTATTGTATAGCCCCTTAAAGGTGACGTGCATAATAAATGTGTGCTGTGCACTTCATAACTTATGCCGCGAATATAAGGAAAGGGATTTTCAAATTGTCGAAGTTGATGAAGGACACGAAGAAGTTGAATATGTAACAAATTCGGATCAGCCAGAAACAACTTCTCAAATTCGAGACGACATTGCAGCTTTCCTGATAAGGCGTTGACTTTTTTATGTAAATTTAATTTTTTTTTTATTATTATTTTTCAGTTTCTATTGTAATCAGAGCTTGCAAAAAAAGGTCGACCATTTCATACTGTCTAGAAAAGACCTGTTTCGTGCGGACAGATCCCAAAACTGTTGAGAGAAAACACACTCAATTGATTTTTATATCAATAAGGGAATGCTCGAGCAATGACCACTCGGTTCGATTTTATTTCGGTTGGGTTTTTCAGAGACCGATTTTCTGATCTCAAACGAAAATAGGGTCATTTGTGTATGAATTTGTGCTTAAGCAACATCATCTTGATAAAAATAAAGAAAAAATTTCAAAATCATTAAAAAAAATTTAAAAATTCAAATTTAAATAAAAATAATGAATCGCGAAGAAAATAAAAAAGTCCACGCATTTTTTCAATTTGATAAAATCACTAACATATCACTATGTAACGTGTGCGGCGTCAAGTTAATTGGAAAGCACTTGACCAATCTAAGAAGGCATTTGCTGGCCAAACATCGCGACCTTTTTGAAGATTTTCAAGTTTGTGTCGCCAAAAATGATATAAAACCAGCAAAATTGAAAAAAATTACCTATGAAACAAATGAAGAAACAATAGTCTCTTCATTAGTTAAAATAGTTACCACCGATGGAAGACCATTTAAACATTTGGATAGCGAGGGATTTCGCGAAATAATAGGCCCTATTTTCAAAGCACTGGGAATGCCTCCCATAACTTCAAGAAATATAATGATTTACGTAAAAAATCGCGAAGAAACAATTAAAAATGAGATTACGTCTCTCACAAGAGGAAAGCTTATTTCATTAAAAATTGATGTGGCAACAAGATTGGAAAAAGCAATTCTAGGTGTAAATATGCAAATAATCCACTCGACCAACTTGAAATCGGAAATCCTTATTAAAACCCTTGGAATGGTTCAATTGTTCCAGTCACATACAGGTGCTTACATAAAAGAGAAAATTTTAGATATAATAAAAGAGTACGATATTGGACTGGAACAAATTTTTAGGAAAGAACAAAATTATATGCAATTTAAATATTCTTTTCTACAATATTCTAAAAAAATATATTTAATATACATATCTAGCATAACATCCGACAATGGGAGGAATATGATTAAGGCCATTGAGTTAATGAACAATAATGCCACCGAAGATGCAATGTTATACAATGATGAGACAAGCGATGAAATAGTTGAAAAAATAGAGGCAATAGAACTTGCAAACATTCATCTAGTGAGGTGTGCAGCGCACACACTTCAGTTATGCGTGTACGACGTCAACAAGCAAGGCGATATTTGCGAAAAAGTCAACGCTTGCCGCCACTTTTGTAAAACTCTGCGTACTGGAAAATATAGGTAAGTTAAAAGTTTAGTACCCACACATTGCAATACATTTGAATTGATGCAGACGTATCTTGATTGAGCAAAATATAAGCATACCAACACTGGATGTCATCACAAGATGGAACTCCACCTACTGTATGTTGGTAAAATTATTAGATCTGAAGGAGTTTGTCACGAAGCTATCAATTTCAAGCCGTGTTGATTGGGATTGGGTCGAATTATACGTCGATGCATTTAAGGACCCATACGATGTGACCCTAAACTTGCAAAAAGAGCAACTGCTATACAGTGATTTCTTCATAACATGGATGGAATTAAAGTTAAAATGCGAAAAAAGCCAAAACTATTTGGGGAAAAAATTGTTAGCCCAACTCAAAGTAAGAGAGGTAAAGTTACTGGAAAATGAAGCATTACTATCCGCAATTTATATGGATCCCCGTATCAATTTGATTTTAAATGAGCATCAAAAAATGCTGGCAAAGCAAAATTTAAAAAAAATAGCATACCGCATGCTTGAACTGAAGCAAGTAAGATACAGAAATTTATGTAAAAGTGTTTTAAAAGCATCTAGGTCCTGTAATAGATTAAGTAGTAATATTGCAGAATATTCTTAGTACTATTGTCTGCTTTTTATAAAACTATCTTTATCATATATGCAATTAATGAAATAATAATAATGTTATTTGTATTTAAGGTGAATGCAACAACAGGCTTTGAAGCTGAATCTATCCAGCCCACTGAAGATAATTCATCAAATACTTAAAGAGCTTCCGAAGAACCTTCGCTATTTTCAACATATTTAGATAATATGCAGCCCTTTCCCCAAAACCAAAATGAGCCAGCATCGGAAAAACTAAAAAATCTTTGTATTGAAATTGATGTGGCAAATGGTCGCTTACCATTAAATTGTGACATTACCCAGCTTTACCACACAATGAAATTTAAGTCACCCCACTTATGCGATCTTGCTCAGATTATTTTGGCCACACCTGCAACTCAGGTGTCTGTGGAAAGATGCTTTTCGGCACTTAATTTTATACTATCGGAGAAGAGAAGTTCCCTAAGCCCTGAAAATATTAACTCCTTATTAATTGTGAAACTTAACTCATAAGAAACTAATAAAATAAATTTGTTTTTCTTTTAGTTTCAAATTTTTTTTTAAAACTAATTTTATATTAAAAAAAAAAAATTAAAAATGACCCTTTTTGTTACCCCTTTTTACAGAGTGCTCATTTGAAGACCCCAATTTCATGAGAGTTCGAAAATTTGTTCATGAATATGTTGTCAAAGCAGGACCGATTTGTGTTTTTGCTCAGAAAAAAGCGCAGACCGAGAGCATGACTGAAACGAAAAAATGGGTCTTGCTCAGAGAGAGACCGAAATTACTCAGTTTTCTCTGTCATTTTTGGGAGCAGACTGCTTAGATTATTTCGGTCGACCCTTTTTTGGGAGCTCTGATTGTAATTATTTGTTATTTAATAAATAAATGCAATGTTAATTTTAATATTTAATTTAATTTATTTTCAAGAACTGAAACTAATTTTTCTAAGATACAATTCGTTCTTTTCCGCTCCTCCAACATTTCTTCAGAATTCTTTCTTAGCCCCACCAGCTCGTGTCTTATTTCTTGGAGGACCTTGAATAGCTTTTAAAAAACTGTTAATTTTGTACGTACCTTCGTCTATTTCTTCAACATTCTCCTTCTCCTCGGTATTTGGCTGCAAGATGCCAAATGTTTTGGCGCCGGCCACTCCATCTACCGACTCGTAGTGGTGGTGTACTGCTGCATTTTGCCTGTATTGAACAAATTAATCTTCAAGTCAAAGAGAGTTCTCTGCTTGAGCGCACTCGACAGTAACTTGCTCGGAACCTAAACGTTCACAACCGATTAATTCAATTTCAATGAAATATGGTCAACATAAAATGCTTCAGACTATATGCTATACTATAGCCTACAGTTAGGGGTGCTAGTCTGTGACAGAACTGGTATTAATACTAACTATAATACAATACGTGTATAATAAAATACAGATTTTATATTAAATAATTAATTAGAAGTATAAATAAAATAGTTAATCACTGCGAACGGCAGTTCGCTCTAGTGACGAAAGCAGCACGAAAGGTGCGAAAGGGGACTAGCAATATATACAGCTAATTTGGAAAATTTGCTACGACTGTCCGATCAGATCGAGTTATATACCGATCGAAAGGTTGAGTCCTAACTTACAAAATGGCATACTAAAACTTTTTGTAACTCACCTGGTTCATGAGATACGGGGGTGTAAGTGGGAGGGGAAAAATTTAAACGATCGCAGCTAATGGGGCCGTTGGGGCCTTTTTGAAAAATTTTTTATTTTTAAAAAATTCGAATCAAAAATACGCGTCGATTGATACCCCGATCACCCAAATCCGATAACTGGTTCGAAAGATAATAAAATTTAAAATTTTTAGTGGACTTCTCAAAATAAGATGAAAAGTCAGTTTGTTTGTCGGTTCGTTTGCGCGTATCAAAGCGCTAAAAAAGCTTAGATGTAATGATGAGGATTTGTTTCTTTTCAAAAATATAGAAATGTTTCTTCTACGACTTTTTGAATTTCCCGCTAGTTTAGCGGGAAACCGCTATTTCCCGCTAAAATTGAACCCCAATAGTTTGCAAACCATAGAAGCTACAGATATGTCCTATATATCATTGGAAAGGTGAGCTTAAGGGCTTTTTGACGTACCTTCAAACTTTTTTTCTAAAGTACTCAGGTAACATTTTACAGGTGAAATAAGGTTTTTTAGCTTATATTTTGGCGATTTCTGACAAAACGGCTCTAACGATTTTTATTAAATTGATGTATGTTTTAGTACGTAAATTTCTCCGTTTTTTGGTATATAACACATAAAACATGGTTGAGGGGTTTGGAAGATATTGCCTGTTAACTGAATATATATATTTTTCCATCGGTCGAAAATCACGTTTTAGTTCGAAAATCAAGTTTTAGTACTAAAAACTTTTTGGTTTTATGAGATATCTCAACCAAACTGATAAAATACGCATTTTACATTGTTTTATATATCCTGACCAAAGTTGGTTCAAATCGGACCACTATATCATGTAGCTGTCATAGGACCGATCGGATCAAAATTAGGTTTTAGTATGAAAAACTTTTTTGTTTTAAGAGATATTTTAACCAAATTGATAGAATATGCATTTAAGTTAGTTTTATACATCCTGACCGAAATTGGTTCATATCGGACCGCTATATCATATAGCTGTCATAGGAGCGATCTGGTAAAAATTAGGTTTTAGTATGAATATGCATTTAAGTTAGTTTTATACATCCTGACCGAAATTGGTAACCGGTAATCAAACCACTATATCATATAGCTAACATAGGACCGATCGGGCGAAAAGTCTTAGTATGAAAAGTAGACAGTAGTAAAGCGAGCGAAGCAAACAGGGGCGGAGTCTCTTAGCTATATTTTTTACTATCTCCCTGCATTTATGATAAAGTTAAAATGTCAAAAGCAAAAGCAATTGCAAAAATTTCTGATATCCCACAAAAAAAACCTCTACACGAGGTAAAAGTCTAGTGACGAAAGCAATTTTTAGCTCCAAAATTTCTGATATCCAATTGGGTGACGAGCTAAATTCAGTTTATTATAAAAACTTTAAATAAAAATAAAAATTATTAAAAAAAAAAAAAAAAACACGAAAATTGGTATTCGGCACTGTGCAAAAAGTAATTTTTATGTACAAAGAAGCTCTGCCTTGTTAAAAAAGTACAAATTGTAATAAAGAAAATAGTTGAAAAAAAAAAAGGAAATAGTTGACAAAAAAAAAAAAAAAGGTTGCACATGGGCAAGATTGAAACGGGATTCGAACTCTCGACTCATCGCCTCAAAATACACGGCTCTATCATCAGAGCCATCGGAGCATTATCTTCAAGTCAAAGAGAGTTCTCTGCTTGAGCGCACTCGACAGTAACTTGCTCGGAACCTAAACGTTCACAACCGATTAATTCAATTTCAATGAAATATGGTCAACATAAAATGCTTCAGACTATATGCTATACTATAGCCTACAGTTAGGGGTGCTAGTCTGTGACAGAACTGGTATTAATACTAACTATAATACAATACGTGTATAATAAAATACAGATTTTATATTAAATAATTAATTAGAAGTATAAATAAAATAGTTAATCACTGCGAACGGCAGTTCGCTCTAGTGACGAAAGCAGCACGAAAGGTGCGAAAGGGGACTAGCAATATATACAGCTAATTTGGAAAAATTGCTACGACTGTCCGATCAGATCGAGTTATATACCGATCGAAAGGTTGAGTCCTAACTTACAAAATGGCATACTAAAACTTTTTGTAAGTCACCTGGTTCATGAGATACGGGGGTGTAAGTGGGAGGGGAAAAATTTAAACGATCGCAGCTAATGGGGCCGTTGGGGCCTTTTTGAAAAATTTTTTATTTTTAAAAAATTCGAATCAAAAATACGCGTCGATTGATACCCCGATCACCCAAATCCGATAACTGGTTCGAAAGATAATAAAATTTAAAATTTTTAGTGGACTTCTCAAAATAAGATGAAAAGTCAGTTTGTTTGTCGGTTCGTTTGCGCGTATCAAAGCGCTAAAAAAGCTTAGATGTAATGATGAGGATTTGTTTCTTTTCAAAAATATAGAAATGTTTCTTCTACGACTTTTTGAATTTCCCGCTAGTTTAGCGGGAAACCGCTATTTCCCGCTAAAATTGAACCCCAATAGTTTGCAAACCATAGAAGCTACAGATATGTCCTATATATCATTGGAAAGGTGAGCTTAAGGGCTTTTTGACGTACCTTCAAACTTTTTTTCTAAAGTACTCAGGTAACATTTTACAGGTGAAATAAGGTTTTTTAGCTTATATTTTGGCGATTTCTGACAAAACAATTGATGTATGTTTTAGTACGTAAATTTCTCCGTTTTTTGGTATATAACACATAAAACATGGTTGAGGGGTTTGGAAGATATTGCCTGTTAACTGAATATATATATTTTTCCATCGGTCGAAAATCACGTTTTAGTTCGAAAATCAAGTTTTAGTACTAAAAACTTTTTGGTTTTATGAGATATCTCAACCAAACTGATAAAATACGCATTTTACATTGTTTTATATATCCTGACCAAAGTTGGTTCAAATCGGACCACTATATCATGTAGCTGTCATAGGACCGATCGGATCAAAATTGGGTTTTAGTATGAAAAACTTTTTTGTTTTAAGAGATATTTTAACCAAATTGATAGAATATGCATTTAAGTTAGTTTTATACATCCTGACCGAAATTGGTTCATATCGGACCGCTATATCATATAGCTGTCATAGGACCGATCTGGTCAAAATTAGGTTTTAGTATGAAAAACTTTTTTGATTTATGAGATATTTTAACCAAATTGATAGAATATGCATTATATGATTAAGTTAGTTTTATACATCCTGACCGAAATTGGTAACCGGTAATCAAACCACTATATTATATAGCTAACATAGGACCGATCGGGCGAAAAGTCTTAGTATGAAAAGTAGACAGTAGTAACGCGAGCAAACAGGGGCGGAGTCTCTTAGCTATATTTTTTACTATCTCCCTGCATTTATGATAAAGTTAAAATGTCAAAAGCAAAAGCAACTGCAAAAATTTCTGATATCCCACAAAAAAAACCTCTACACGAGGTAAAAGTCTAGTGACGAAAGCAATTTTTAGCTCCAAAATTTCTGATATCCAATTGTGTGACGAGCTAAATTCAGTTTATTATAAAAACTTTAAATAAAAATAAAAATTATTAAAAAAAAAAAAAAAAACACGAAAATTGGTATTCGGCACTGTGCAAAAAGTAATTTTTATGTACAAAGAAGCTCTCCCTTGTTAAAAAAGTACAAATTGTAATAAAGAAAATAGTTGAAAAAAAAAAGGAAATAGTTGACAAAAAAAAAAAAAAAGGTTGCACATGGGCAAGATTGAAACGGGATTCGAACTCTCGACTCATCGCCTCAAAATACACGGCTCTATCATCAGAGCCATCGGAGCATTATCTTCAAGTCAAAGAGAGTTCTCTGCTTGAGCGCACTCGACAGTAACTTGCTCGGAACCTAAACGTTCACAACCGATTAATTCAATTTCAATGAAATATGGTCAACATAAAATGCTTCAGACTATATGCTATACTATAGCCTACAGTTAGGGGTGCTAGTCTGTGACAGAACTGGTATTAATACTAACTATAATACAATACGTGTATAATAAAATACAGATTTTATATTAAATAATTAATTAGAAGTATAAATAAAATAGTTAATCACTGCGAACGGCAGTTCGCTCTAGTGACGAAAGCAGCACGAAAGGTGCGAAAGGGGACTAGCAATATATACAGCTAATTTGGAAAAATTGCTACGACTGTCCGATCAGATCGAGTTATATACCGATCGAAAGGTTGAGTCCTAACTTACAAAATGGCATACTAAAACTTTTTGTAAGTCACCTGGTTCATGAGATACGGGGGTGTAAGTGGGAGGGGAAAAATTTAAACGATCGCAGCTAATGGGGCCGTTGGGGCCTTTTTGAAAAATTTTTTATTTTTAAAAAATTCGAATCAAAAATACGCGTCGATTGATACCAGGATCACCCAAATCCGATAACTGGTTCGAAAGATAATAAAATTTAAAATTTTTAGTGGACTTCTCAAAATAAGATGAAAAGTCAGTTTGTTTGTCGGTTCGTTTGCGCGTATCAAAGCGCTAAAAAAGCTTAGATGTAATGATGAGGATTTGTTTCTTTTCAAAAATATAGAAATGTTTCTTCTACGACTTTTTGAATTTCCCGCTAGTTTAGCGGGAAACCGCTATTTCCCGCTAAAATTGAACCCCAATAGTTTGCAAACCATAGAAGCTACAGATATGTCCTATATATCATTGGAAAGGTGAGCTTAAGGGCTTTTTGACGTACCTTCAAACTTTTTTTCTAAAGTACTCAGGTAACATTTTACAGGTGAAATAAGGTTTTTTAGCTTATATTTTGGCGATTTCTGACAAAACGGCTCTAACGATTTTTATTAAATTGATGTATGTTTTAGTACGTAAATTTCTCCGTTTTTTGGTATATAACACATAAAACATGGTTGAGGGGTTTGGAAGATATTGCCTGTTAACTGAATATATATATTTTTCCATCGGTCGAAAATCACGTTTTAGTTCGAAAATCAAGTTTTAGTACTAAAAACTTTTTGGTTTTATGAGATATCTCAACCAAACTGATAAAATACGCATTTTACATTGTTTTATATATCCTGACCAAAGTTGGTTCAAATCGGACCACTATATCATGTAGCTGTCATAGGACCGATCGGATCAAAATTAGGTTTTAGTATGAAAAACTTTTTTGTTTTAAGAGATATTTTAACCAAATTGATAGAATATGCATTTAAGTTAGTTTTATACATCCTGACCAAAAATTGGTTCATATCGGACCGCTATATCATATAGCTGTCATAGGAGCGATCTGTTCAAAATTAGGTTTTAGTATGAATATGCATTTAAGTTAGTTTTATACATCCTGACCGAAATTGGTAACCGGTAATCAAACCACTATATCATATAGCTAACATAGGACCGATCGGGCGAAAAGTCTTAGTATGAAAAGTAGACAGTAGTAACGCGAGCGAAGCAAACAGGGGCGGAGTCTCTTAGCTATATTTTTTACTATCTCCCTGCATTTATGATAAAGTTAAAATGTCAAAAGCAAAAGCAATTGCAAAAATTTCTGATATCCCACAAAAAAAACCTCTACACGAGGTAAAAGTCTAGTGACGGAAGCAATTTTTAGCTCCAAAATTTCTGATATCCAATTGTGTGACGAGCTAAATTCAGTTTATTATAAAAACTTTAAATAAAAATAAAAATTATTAAAAAAAAAAAAAAACACGAAAATTGGTATTCGGCACTGTGCAAAAAGTAATTTTTATGTACAAAGAAGCTCTCCCTTGTTAAAAAAGTACAAATTGTAATAAAGAAAATAGTTGAAAAAAAAAAAGGAAATAGTTGACAAAAAAAAAAAAAAAGGTTGCACATGGGCAAGATTGAAACGGGATTCGAACTCTCGACTCATCGCCTCAAAATACACGGCTCTATCATCAGAGCCATCGGAGCATTATATTTGCTTGTGGCAATATCAATGTAAATCATTTTTTTTCGTTGTACGTTTTGCACGTTTCTTTTGTTTCAATTATGTCTCGCTCGTTAGAAGAGAAGCCCTACATACACACATACATACATGTGCAAATAAAGCTATTTTTATAGAACTAAATTCGTTTTGCTGCTAATTCATGGTACTGATTGCAAAATGTGCATCACATAAAATTATTGATTATGTATGTAAAGTATTCATTTAAAAAGTATGTAATTATTAATTAATATGTAATTAATTTAATGCAATGAAAAAAAAAATAAAAAAATAAAAATAATAATAATAATAAATAATTTGGTTCAAAACAAAGAGTTGTTTTGATCCCGAGTCCAATGTACCCACAAATCGCATGCATTGCTGCAAGTTTTGTACCAAAATCTGGCCACTGCACGTAGGCATGAGAAATGTGAAGTTTTGATTTAATATCTTCTGTATTTGTTATCCTCTACCGACTAACTACGTTCTTTTTCGTTGTCCGTTTTCCACGTTGATTTTGTGTTTCCATACATTTAGTTACTCTTTTCACAAAATTAAAGAAAAATACAAGTTGTTAAAGTACAAATTGTTAAAAAAAAGTACAAATTGTAAAAAATAAAATAATTGAAAAAATAAAGAAAATAGTTAACAAAAAAAAAAAAATGTTGCACATGGGCAAGATTGAAACGGGAATCGAACCTCGACTCATCGCCTCGAAATACACGGCTCTACCATCAGAGCCATCGCAGCATCATATTTTCGGGAGGCACGTTTCTTTTGTTTCAATTATGACATCCCTGAAGAACTGAATTTCCTTTTTTTTGATTTTCCCTTACGTTTCAATGATGTTGTTAATTTTGTAATAATTCTGCCAGCGTCAACTTGCCGCTGCTTTTTCGAAACATAAAATTTGAACCAATTGGTACATTATTGTTAGGCAAAATATTTCAACGCCCGTGGCTCAATGGTTAGAGTCGCCAAAAACAGAACTTTTCAGTTCGGGGTCCCCGGTTCGAATGCCACTAAGAACAGCCATGAAAAAACAAAAATTTTTTTTTTTTTTTGATTTATAAAAGATAAAAATCAATATTTATGGTTATTTAAAGACTTAGTGCGTACTGTTTCTTACTGTGATTTGTGATTAAATTAATTTAATTTGTACTATTTTAACAATTTGTACTTTTTTAACAACTTGTATTTTCTTTGATTTTGTGAAAAGAGTAACTAAATGTATGGAAACACAAAATCAACGCCCCAAGGCCAAAATTTATATAAATGAACAAAAGGAATTGACCAAACCGGGAATCGAACCGATAGAATTTTGTCGCAAAGCAAAAGATCATCCATCTCAGCCACCGTCACGATATGTCTATGACCAAAAAAAACCAAAGCATTTAATTTTTATTGTGTCTGTTTTGCAATTTTCTTTTGTTTCATTTATGTTCTCTCGTTATCGTTTTTTCTATGAAAAGAAGGAGAATAGTCGGTTGTGAACGTTTGGGTATCGAGCAAGTTACTGTCGAGTGCGCTCGACTGTAGACATACCACACCTCATCGCGAGCGAAGCGAGCCGGGGGTAGGCGAGCGAAGCGATCAGGGGGCGGAGCCCCCTTGTTATTTA
>CATOAP020000106.1:0-56883 GCA_951394115.2 Drosophila phalerata
GTAACTAGTGACCACCTTGTTAATCATTAGCTCGATACCCAAAAAATGGGTAGATTCGTGTCGATTATGGTACAGAATTTTGAACACATATATCTCCGCAACTATAAAAGTAAGAGCAACCAAATTTGGTGACAGTACTCCTAGGATGTTGATCTATACTAAGTTTGTATTTAAATTTGACCCCGCCCACGTCCGCCCACGTAAATGATATAAAATCTAATAACAAGAGCACTATTAAAGCTACAGCAATGAGACTTGGCCCACAGGATGGGGGGACGAGTCCTGAGGTGTGCTGAAAATTTCATTGAGATCAGTTTATAAACAGGGAAGTAGTTTGAGAAAATATGATATATGGAGAAAATATAATCACCTGGATCTCAGAGACTATAAGAGATAGAGATTCCAAATTTTGTGACAATACTGCTATGTTGCGCACGCAGATCAAGTTTAATTTAGAATTTTGCCACGCCCCCCAATTATCCTGTAATCGACAAAAAACTAAAATATCCAAATACAAGGCCAATTTAATAGGTACAGATGTCAAAATCTGCACACACACTAAACACAATTTTGATAATGACTCCTGAAAACTGCATTGCAATCGGATAACAAATACAGAAGATATTAAATCAAAACTTCACATTTCTCATGCCTACGTGCAGTGGCCAGATTTTGGTACAAAACTTGCAGCAATGCATGCGATTTGTGGGTACATTGGACTCGGGATCAAAACAACTCTTTGTTTTGAACCAAATTATTTATTATTATTATTATTTTTTTATTTTTTTTTCATTGCATTAAATTAATTACATATTAATTAATAATTACATACTTTTTAAATGAATACTTTACATACTTAATCAATAATTTTATGTGATGCACATTTTGCAATCAGTACCATGAATTAGCAGCAAAACGAATTTGGTTCTATAAATAGCTTTATTTGCACATGTATGTATGTGTGTAAGTACGGATTCTCTTCTAACGAGCGAGACATAATTGAAACAAAAGAAACGTGCAAAACGTACAACGAAAAAAATGATATAGATTGATATTGCCACATGCAAATATAATGCTCCGATGGCTCTGATGATAGAGCCGTGTATTTCGAGGCGATGAGTCAAGAGTTCGAATCTCGTTTCAATCTTGCCCATGTGCAACTTTTTTTTTTTTTTTTGTCAACTATTTTCTTTTTTTTGTCAACTATTTTCTTTATTACAATTTGTACTTTTTTAACAACTTGTATTTTCTTTGATTTTGTGAAAAGAGTAACTAAATATATATATATAATATAATCTGTATTTTATTATTCACGTATTGTATTATAGTTAGTATTAATACCAGTTCTGTCACAGACTAGCACCCCTAACTGTAGGCTATAGGATAGCATATAGTCTGTAGCATTTTATGTTGACCATATTTTACTGAAATTGAATTAATCGGTTGTGAACGTTTGGGTATCGAGCAAGTTACTGTCGAGTGCGCTCGACTGTAGACATACCACACCTCAGCGCGAGCGAAGCGAGCCGGGGGTAGGCGAGCGAAGCGAGCAGGGGGCGGAGCCCCCTTGTTTTTGTCGTGATTATGTGCGCAAATCTATTTTTCAAAATTTATAAATAGTACAACAAGTGCCTGAGGAAAAAATAAATGAGCAAGGCGCATGACATTGATAAAATCTAAAGATAGCACATAACTCAGAGAGAGTTCTTTGCTTAAGCGAAACAGACGTGTTTTAATTAGGCTCGAAAACGTTCATCATTTTTTGTGAATAATAACGCACCGCTTTAATATATTATCATCTAAAATTCTGCAAAAGTGAACTAGCTATCGACTTGCTGTGTAAGTTGAATCATTTGTGCATTGTGGTAAAAATAAATAGCATTTTATTTTTGCTAAATTTAGTTTTGCATTTTCCCTTAAATCTTTTACATTCTTGTGCGTGTGTTTGTTTGTGTATTTCGGCTTTCGCTTTACACCTCGCTCACACAAGTTTGTTGTTATTGTAAGCACAGCGATTGTTTTTGTTTGTGTTTACATCTCCTTATCTCAGTTTTGGCGCTTCGCACATCTTAATACATTTGTTTGTGTGTGTGTTCGCTGCTGCATTTCGTTTTGTTTAGCAGCGCGCTCTCACAGCAAATTGTTTTTGTATTTTGCTCTCTTGATTAGAGCTTCATTTGAGTGCCTCCCGCTCTATTTACGTGCGCAATTCTGCCTATTCGACCTAATTGTTTATCTTTAACCCCTGTTGGATATATGTCGTGCTGTAAGAAAAACTGCACTATTAAGTGTGCTGATGGTCTTGATCAACCGAGATTTATTAATTGTTGGTTGTGTGATAATCTAATGTATGCCAAGTGTGCTGGACTTTCAGGTCCACAATGTGATAAGATCATTGCCGTTTCTAAAAAGGAATGTGGTGCAGTGAAATGGTCTTGTCCAATATGTATCGAGTTGCAAATTGATTTCTCAAGAATGTATACTTCTGTGAGAAATTAATTCTTAAAACTTAACAAAATGGCTAAGCTTCTTTCGAGTGATTTTGACTCTAGTCTCGATCTGCTTAGCCAATATAAATTTAACTCACCACCTGATTCTCAATTTTTAGCAGTTCCCCCTAATATACCAGTTAATCAGCCTCCCGTGACTCCATTGGCATCTCGTCACTATCAAGATGTCTCCCCAACGTTGTCAGTATCGGCCAGTATCAATTCTCCTACACCTTCTGCAGGTGATTCTATCACACAGACATTTGAACCAGCCCAAGTCATCGCGTCTTCGGTGCGGACTGGTTCGGGTCGAAAGGGTAGACCTCCTCGCAATGCAACGCCTAACAATACTACTGATAACGTAGCTGCCCCTACATCTGAGGTCCCTATATTAAATGTTGTTGCTCCTCGTAAGCAAGTATTTGTGTCCAGGTTATCCTCGGACACTACTTGTGAATCTGTAGCGGCATACATTTCAATCAAAATTTCTGCTAGTGTCTAAATCACTAAATATAGTCGTTTTCTTCCAGTCTACTAAGAAAATCCGCTACTCTGTTCTCTTTGCCTTTCAAGTAATCTATCTCGAATTGATATTCTCCTAATTTATGTAACCATCTCTGGTATCTAGGTGAAATATCTTTGCCTTTATGTTTTGAATGTAAAAATTTTATTGGCTGATGATCAGTTAATATTTTGAACTTTTTTCCGTAAAGATATGGCCTAAAATAATGGACGCTCCATAATATTGCTAAGAATTCTTTGTCTGTCGCTGAATAATTTTTTTCGTGATCATTCAGTGTTCTTGATGCAAAGCAGATTGGATGACCGTCTTGGGATAGGACAGAATCAATTGCATAATTTGATGCATCTGTTGTTAACGTGAATTTTTTTTCAAAATTGGGGTATCTTAAAATTGGGTGTGAACTGATTAATTGTTTTAATTTTTCAAATGCATCGACATAGGTGGGGTCTTTTAAATTTATTTTTGCATCTTTTTTCAGATACTTGGTCATAGGTTGTGCTACTTTAGCATAATCTTTTATGAATTTTCTGTAATAACCTGTTATACCTAAAAAACTCTTTATTTGCTTTTCTGTTCGTGGCAACAGTAATTTTTCTATTATATCTATTTTATTCGGATTCGGCTTAATGCCGTCTTTTGTGAGGATATGTCCTAGAAATTCGGTTTCTCTTTTCATAAAATTGCATTTATCGATCTGTATTTTTCAGAGCTCCCAAATAACCGTTAACCATTTCAAAGTGTCCGAAAAAAATCAATCATCTACGGACACTATGAGTATGAGTTGTGAGCAAACAAACTCAAAAGTGTTTTTGCTCATCAACTGTTTTTCTTAGAGCAAAACACTTTTTTTTGTGTTTTCGTTGGTTCAGTCTCTAGGAGACTACTTTGATCGGACACTTTCGGCAAAACAGTATTTTTGTATTGTATGCTTTCATAGCAGTCCTTATCGTTAAGAAAAATGTTTTTGTCAAACTACGATGCATCGATGAACATAGGTATCTGCAAAAACAACGCGAAACATCGTTAAATAAAATTCTATGTGCGATGCATCGATGGTTTTTTACATCACTAGTCGCATGACGTTTAACTATTGCAATTAAAATGGGCCGTGAAGAAAACAAAAAAGTATATCTGAAGAAGATTTGACAAGTCCTTTAGAAGATCAACCATCGGTCGTTACCACTGGCTCTAAGGAAAAATCGCTGTTCGCTGCATATTTGGATGGAGTTCAACCGGTGTCCCAAACTCAAGCAGAGCCAATAAAAGAAAAGTTGTTAAAATTATATATTGAAATTGAGAATTTTAACGTAGTAAATGGCCGTTTGCCATTAAATTTTATAAATTTTTTTAAGAATATAAAATTTAAATCACCACTTTTGGCAGATCTTGCGCATGTGGTACTTGCTACCCCGCCCTACTCCGCCCTGCATTTTATTTTAAATGAGAGGCGCAGCTCTTTAACTGCAGAAACCATTAATTCTCTATTAATTAATAAACTGAATTCAGAATAAAAACAAGGGGGCTCCGCCCCCTACTCGCTTCGCTCGCCTACCCCCGGCTCGCTTCGCTCGCGGTGAGGTGCGGCTACAGTCGAGCACGCTCGACAGTAGGATACCCTGAGCCCAGGTACTCTTTTATAAATGTTGATTTTCGACCAATTATTCCAATGGCAGCTATATGATATATGGAACCGATCTGAACCAAATCTGGTCAGAATGTACAAAACCATCATAAATGCATATTCTATCAGTTTGGTTAAGATATCTCAAAAAACAAAAAACTTTTTCATACTAAAACTTGATTTTCGGCAGATCATCTGTATGACAGCTATATGATATTGTGGGCCGATTTGGATCAAACTTGGTCAGGATGTATAATACCAGCCCAGATACATATTCTATCAGTTTGGTTACGGTATCTCAAAAAACAAAAAACTTTTTCATACTAAAACTTGATTTTCGGCAGAGCGACTGTATGACAGCTATATGATATAGTGGGCCGATTTGGACCAAATTGGGTCAGGATGTATAATACCACCCCAAATATATATCGTGTGAGATTGGTTGAGATATCTCAAAAATTAAAGAAGCTTTTCATACAAAAACTTCATTTTCGATGTATCGGCAGCTATATGATATAGTTGTCCGATCCAAAAATAAAAACAAACTTGATCTGCGTACGGTATCCAGGAACCTACATACCAAGTTTGAAGTCTCTAGCTCTTATGGTTTCTGAGATCGACGCGTTCAAACAGACGGACAGACGGACAGACAGACAGACGGACAGACAGACGGACATGGCTCAATCGACTCGACTGTTGATCCTGATCAAGAATATATATACTTTTTGGGGTCTGCCACGCCCCCTTCTGCCTGTTACATACATTCTGCCAAATGCATTATACCCTTTTTTGCCCATTTTTAATGGGCTCAGGGTATAATAATCTATGCAATGTTTCCATGTTTTTTACATGATATTTATGTACATAAATTTATCAGACCTCTTCTTCTTTCTTTTTCACACACAGCAAGAAAAAACACTTTTTGAAGACACTTATTGCAAAGTAGTCTTCCAAAAACAGTTTAGCAGTGAGCAGTCACTCAAGAGTGTCTCTCTGTCAGTTGTTATTGAGAGACCGATTCGTTTGTTCGGTTGAGCCAAACAGTCGGACAGAAGAGCGAAAACGAAACGAAAAAAGTGTTTCGCTCAGAGAGAGATCGTATGTGGAAAATTTTTAGCTCGATACCCAAAAAATGGGTATAGAGCCTATTAGATTCGTGTCGATTATGGTACAGAATTTTGAACACATATATCTCCGCAACTATAAAAGTAAGAGCAACCAAATTTGGTGACAGTACTCCTAGGATGTTGATCTATACTAAGTTTGTATTTAAATTTGACCCCGCCCACGTCCGCCCACGTAAATGATATAAAATCTAATAAGAAGAGCACTATTAAAGCTACAGCAATGAGACTTGGCCCACAGGATGGGGGGACGAGTCCTGAGGTGTGCTGAAAATTTCATTGAGATCGGTTTATAAACAGGGAAGTAGTTTGAGAAAATATGATATATGGAGAAAATATAATCACCTGGATCTCAGAGACTATAAGAGATAGAGATTCCAAATTTTGTGACAATACTGCTATGTTGCGCACGCAGATCAAGTTTATTTTAGAATTTTGCCACGCCCCCCAATTATCCTGTAATCGACAAAAAACTAAAATATCCAAATACAAGGCCAATTTAATAGGTACAGATCAAAATCTGCACACACACTAAACACAATTTTGATAATGACTCCTGAAAACTGCATTGCAATCGGATAACAAATACAGAAGATATTAAATCAAAACTTCACATTTCTCATGCCTACGTGCAGTGGCCAGATTTTGGTACAAAGCTTGCAGCAATGCATGCGATTTGTGGGTACATTGGACTCGGGATCAAAACAACTCTTTGTTTTGAACCAAATTATTTATTATTATTATTATTTTTATTTTTTTATTTTTTTTTTCATTGCATTAAATTAATTACATATTAATTAATAATTACATACTTTTTAAATGAATACTTTACATACTTAATCAATAATTTTATGTGATGCACATTTTGCAATCAGTACCATGAATTAGCAGCAAAACGAATTTGGTTCTATAAATAGCTTTATTTGCACATGTATGTATGTGTGTATGTAGGGCTTCTCTTCTAACGAGCGAGACATAATTGAAACAAAAGAAACGTGCAAAACGTACAACGAAAAAAAATGATATACATTGATATTGCCACATGCAAATATAATGCTCCGATGGCTCTGATGATAGAGCCGTGTATTTCGAGGCGATGAGTCGACAGTTCGAATCCCGTTTCAATATTGCCCATGTGCAACTTTTTTTTTTTTTTTTTGTCAACTATTCCCTTTTTTTTTGTCAACTATTTTCTTTATTACAATTTGTACTTTTTTAACAACTTGTATTTTCTTTGATTTTGTGAAAAGAGTAACTAAATATATATATATAATATAATCTGTATTTTATTATTCACGTATTGTATCACTGCGAACGGCAGTTCGCTCTAGTGACGAAAGCAGCACGAAGGGTGCGAAAGGCGACTAGCAATATATACAGCTAATTTGGAAAATTTGCTACGACTGTCCGATCAGATCGAGTTATATACCGATCGAAAGGTTGAGTCCTAACTTAAAAAATGGCATACTAAAACTTTTTGTAACTCACCTGGTTCATGAAATACGGGGATGTAAGTGGGAGGGGAAAAATTTAAACGATCGCAGCTAATGGGGCCGTTGGGGCCTTTTTGAAAATTTTTTATTTTTAAAAAATTCTAATCAAAAATACGCGTCGATTGATACCCCGATCACCCAAATCCGATAACTGGTTCGAAAGATAATAAAATTTAAAAGTTTTAGCGGACTTCTCAAAATGAGATGAAAAGTCAGTTTGTTTGTCGGTTTGTTTGCGCGTATCAAAGCGCTAAAATAGCTTAGATGTAATGATGAGGATTTGTTTCTTTTCAGAAATATAGAAATGTTTGTTCTACGACTTTTTGAATTTCCCGCTAGTTTAGCGGGAAAACGCTATTTCCCGCTAAAATTGAAACGCCAATAGTTTGCGCACCATAGAAGCTACAGATATGTCCTATATATCATTGGAAAGGTGAGGTAAAAAAATTAAGGTAACATTTTACAGGTGAAATAAGGTTTTTTAGCTTATATTTTGTCGATTTCTGACAAAACGGCTCTAACGATTTTTATTAAATTTATGTTTTAGTACGTAAAATTCTGCGTTTTTTGGTATATAACACATAAATTTTGGTTAAGGGGTTTGGAAGATATTGCCTGTTAACTGAATATATATATTTTTCCATCGGTCGAAAATCACGTTTTAGTTCGAAAATCACGTTTTAGTACTAAAAACTTTTTGGTTTTATGAGATATCTCAACCAAACTGATAAAATACGCATTTTACATTGTTTTATATATCCTGACTAAAGTTGGTTCAAATCGGACCACTATATCATATAGCTGTCATAGGACCGATCGGATCAAAATTAGGTTTTAGTATGAAAAACTTTTTTGTTTTACGAGATATTTTAACCAAATTGATAGAATATGCATTTAAGTTAGTTTTATACATCCTGACCGAAATTGGTTCATATCGGACCGCTATATCATATAGCTGTCATAGGACCGATCTGGTCAAAATAAGGTTTTAGTATGAACCACTTTTTTGATTTATGAGATATTTTAACCAAATTGATAGAATATGCATTTAAGTTAGTTTTATACATCCTGACCGAAATTGGTTCATATCGGACCGCTATATCATATAGCTGTCATAGGACCGATCTGGTCAAAATTAGGTTTTAGTATGAAAAACTTTTTTGATTTATGAGATATTTTAACCAAATTGATAGAATATGCATTATATGATTAAGTTAGTTTTATACATCCTGACCGAAATTGGTAACCGGTAATCAAACCACTATATCATATAGCTAAAATAGGACCGATCGGGCGAAAAGTCTTAGTATGAAAAGTAGACAGTAGTAACGCGAGCGAAGCAAACAGGGGCGGAGTCTCTTAGCTATATTTTTTACTATCTCCCTGCATTTATGATAAAGTTAAAATGTCAAAAGCAAAAGCATTTGCAAAAATTTCTGATATCCCACAAAAAAAGCCTCTACACGAGGTAAAAGTCTAGTGACGAAAGCAATTTTTAGATCCAAAATTTCTGATATCCAATTGTGTGACGAGCTAAATTCAGTTTATTATAAAAACTTTAAATAAAAATAAAAATTATTAAAAAAAAAATAAAACACGAAAATTGGTTTTCGGCACTGTGCAAAAAGTAATTTTTATGTACAAAGAAGCTCTCCCTTTTTAAGCACAGTGCACAATGCCAATTTTCGTGTTTTTTTTTTTTTTAATCATTTTTAGCTCGATACCCAAAAAATGGGTATAGAGCCTATTAGATTTGTGTCGATTATGGTACAGAATTTTGAACACATATATCTCCGCAACTGTAAAAGTAAGAGCAACCAAATTTGGTGACAGTACTCCTAGGATGTTGATCTATACTAAGTTTGTATTTAAATTTGACCCCGCCCACGACCGCCCACGTAAATGATATAAAATCTAATAACAAGAGCACTATTAAAGCTACAGCATTGAGACTTGGCACACAGGATGGGGGGACGAGTCCTGAGGTGTGCTGAAAATTTCATTGAGATCTGTTTATAAACAATGAAGTAGTTTGAGAAAATATGATATATGGAGAAAATATAATCACCTGGATCTCAGAGACTATAAGAGATAGAGATTCCAAATTTTGTGACAATACTGCTATGTTGCGCACGCAGATCAAGTTTATTTTAGAATTTTGCCACGCCCCCCAATTATCCTGTAATCGACAAAAAACTAAAATATCCAAATACAAGGCCAATTTAATAGGTACAGATGTCAAAATCTGCACACTCACTAAACACAATTTTGATAATGACTCCTGAAAACTGCATTGCAATCGGATAACAAATACAGAAGATATTAAATCAAAACTTCACATTTCTCATGCCTACGTGCAGTGGCCAGATTTTGGTACAAAACTTGCAGCAATGCATGCGATTTGTGGGTACATTGGACTCGGGATCAAAACAACTCTTTGTTTTGAACCAAATTATTTATTATTATTATTATTTTTATTTTTTTATTTTTTTTTTCATTGCATTAAATTAATTACATATTAATTAATAATTACATACTTTTTAAATGAATACTTTACATACTTAATCAATAATTTTATGTGATGCACATTTTGCAATCAGTACCATGAATTAGCAGCAAAACGAATTTGGTTCTATAAATAGCTTTATTTGCACATGTATGTATGTGTGTATGTAGGGCTTCTCTTCTAACGAGCGAGACATAATTGAAACAAAAGAAACGTGCAAAACGTACAACGAAAAAAATGATATACATTGATATTGCCACATGGAAATATAATGCTCCGATGGCTCTGATGATAGAGCCGTGTATTTCGAGGCGATGAGTCGAGAGTTCGAATCCCGTTTCAATCTTGACCATGTGCAACTTTTTTTTTTTTTTTTTGTCAACTATTTTCTTTTTTTTTGTCAACTATTTTCTTTATTACAATTTGTACTTTTTTAACAACTTGTATTTTCTTTGATTTTGTGAAAAGAGTAACTAAATATATATATATAATATAATCTGTATTTTATTATTCACGTATTGTATTATAGTTAGTATTAATACCAGTTCTGTCACAGACTAGCACCCCTAACTGTAGGCTATAGGATAGCATATAGTCTGTAGCATTTTATGTTGACCATATTTTACTGAAATTGAATTAATCGGTTGTGAACGTTTGGGTATCGAGCAAGTTACTGTCGAGTGCGCTCGACTGTAGACATACCACACCTCAGCGCGAGCGAAGCGAGCAGGGGGCGGAGCCCCCTTGTTATTGTTATTTAAAGTTTTTATAATAAACTGAATTTAGCTCGTCACACAATTGGATATCAGAAATTTTGGATCTAAAAATTGCTTTCGTCACTAGACTTTTACCTCGTGTAGAGGTTTTTTTTGTGGGATTATAGTTAGTATTAATACCAGTTCTGTCACAGACTAGCACCCCTAACTGTAGGCTATAGGATAGCATATAGTCTGTAGCATTTTATGTTGACCATATTTTACTGAAATTGAATTAATCGGTTGTGAACGTTTGGGTATCGAGAAAGTTACTGTCGAGTGCGCTCGACTGTAGACATACCACACCTCAGCGCGAGCGAAGCGAGCCGGGGGTAGGCGAGCGAAGCGAGCAGAGGGCGGAGCCCCCTTGTTAATATATATTATCCCACTGAATCGCAACAAGATCGGACAGTAGAACAGCAGTTATTGCGTGCTTAAGTTGTTGATGCAACAGGTGCCCCCTAGAGTATGCAATAGTTTCTGTGTTGTTAAACCTTATAAGAATGCTTCAAATTCTCAACTAGTTGTGGCATCGCAAATATGACATTAGGCTTGAATCGCTAGTCATAACAACTCAAATGGTACTGATGATAGGGAGTGGCATCTCTTGAAACAACTGTACCATGTCATGCTCCTTGCTTCATGCTTCTATGAGAGTGTTGTATGTTGTTGGTTGAGTCATGTCACCTGTTCCGTTGAGGATGACAGGTGGCTAACCAAAGAGATTGGAAGTTGGTTTAAAATCAACTTTATGAGGTTTTCAATTAATTAAAAGCAACACACCATGGCAACCAAACTTTTTTTTCCTTATTGAGCCAAAAAATTCCCAAATGGTTTTAGCGACAAAAAGATGACATTAAGTTTGAAATGCTGGTCAACTAGCAGTAACGGTTCTGAAGATGGAGAAACCATGCTCCTTGCATTTTTGCAAGTGTTGTTGCTTGTTGGAGATGTCTTATCGACAATAAACCAACAAAAGACACAATTTTCGTTTTTGCATAATTAATCTCATACAATATTTTGTAAAATAGAGAGGTTTGAAATGATTTCAAACTATGCATGATTTTTACTTTAAGCAGTTGCTATTTGATTTTAACCTGAAGCAGTTGCTAATATAAAGCAGTTGTAACCAAAAATTGTTGATAACCTGATGAAGTTGGCACAACAACTGTTTACTTAATAGTTCAAGTTTGAATATTTTCTTTCATAACAGGGAAAGTTTGCACTCTTACATTAACGCTGTGTGTGCAGATCTGCTAATGCTCCAATCTTCTATTTTGTGTTTTGTTGAGGCTTCTACCTACTCAACCGAAACATACAATATCTCTAGACTAGATTGCCAGTCCTTAGTTCACGGAAATCGACCAAAGAGAGGCATTCTCATATTCATTAGAACTGATCTTTTTGTGAATATCAGTTTTTCTACTAGTGATCGCATTTATGCTAATAGTAGGAACTTGTCTTCTCCAGTATTTGAATATGCTATTTTCTAAAACAGATCATTTGGATTTTTAATAGTCTATAAAAGTCCAACCTATCCGTTACTTAAATTCGAAAGGAAGCTTAAGAACTATTTGAAAGGCATTCCCTATTCAATACAGACTTATTTTTGTTAGGCGATTTCAATTTATGTCTTCACACGATGACAGGTTGTTGTGGAAGAATCTTTGATTTCTTAGTGAATTCTAAAGTTTGCACTTCGTTATTAGACCTAGCCACATCCACAACAAATGGTAATACCCATATTGATTGGGCATTTTCAACAGCAGTGCCCGGAATTAAAGTCACTGCAACTGAGGATCCACCTTAGAGAAATTAAATACGTATTCATAAATATCTGAATAAATTTCTCAACGGTATATTCAAAGTTAAGTAATATTTAAGCAAAACTTTTTTATTTAATTTTTATACCCGTTACTTATAAAAAATAAGTATAAGGGTATATTGTGTTCGTTGGAATGTGCGTAACAGGCAGAAGGAGGCATCTCCGACCCCATAAAGTATATATATTCTTGATCAGCATCAATAGCCGAGTCGATATAGCCATGTGTGTCTGTCCGTCTGTCTGTCCGTGTGAGCGCCTAGATCTCAGAGACCATAAGAGATAGAGTAACCAAACTTTCACACGTAGATCACAAATGCGTTGGAGCAGGTCAAGTTTGTTTCAAATTTTGGACCCGCCTCCTTCCACGCCCATAATTCGCGAAAAACTGGTCATCCGTCTGTATAAGCACAAGGATCTCAGAGACTATAAGAGATAGAATAACCAAATTTGTCACACAGATTTCCATATACCTCACGCAGATTAAGTTTGTTTCAAATTTAAGCCACGCCCCCCTCCGCCCCCGCAAATCGCGAAATACCACCTCACCCACAATTTTTCATATAATACGTATTTTTTGGTAGTAACCGATATCTGTTATTATTATCTATTATCCCACTGAATCGCAACAATATCGGACAAGTAGAACAGCAGTTATTGCGTGTCTAAGTTGTTAAATCAACAGGTGCCCCCTAGGGTATGCGATAGTTTTTGTATTGTTAAACCTTATTAGAATGCTTCAAATTCTCAAGTAGTTCTGGCAACGCAAATATGACATTAGGATTGAATCGCTAATGTATTGAAATAAGTAACGGGTATCCTATGGTCGGGATCTCGACTATAGCCTTTCCCACTTGTTATTTTTATTTTTTTATTTTTTTTTTTCATTGCATTAAATTAATTACATATTAATTAATAATTACATACTTTTTAAATGAATACTTTACATACTTAATCAATAATTTTATGTGATGCACATTTTGCAATCAGTACCATGAATTAGCAGCAAAACGAATTTGGTTCTATAAATAGCTTTATTTGCACATGTATGTATGTGTGTATGTAGGGCTTCTCTTCTAACGAGCGAGACATAATTGAAACAAAAGAAACGTGCAAAACGTACAACGAAAAAAAATGATATACATTGATATTGCCACTTGCAAATATAATGCTCCGATGGCTCTGATGATAGAGCCGTGTATTTCGAGGCGATGAGTCGAGAGTTCGAATCCTGTTCAATCTTGCCCATGTGCAACTTTTTTTTTTTTTTTTTGTCAACTATTTTCTTTTTTTTTGTCAACTATTTTCTTTATTACAATTTGTACTTTTTTAACAACTTGTATTTTCTTTGATTTTGTGAAAAGAGTAACTAAATATATATATATAATATAATCTGTATTTTATTATTCACGTATTGTATTATAGTTAGTATTAATACCAGTTCTGTCACAGACTAGCACCCCTAACTGTAGGCTATAGGATAGCATATAGTCTGTAGCATTTTATGTTGACCATATTTTACTGAAATTGAATTAATCGGTTGTGAACGTTTGGGTAGGGGGCGGAGCCCCCTTGTTATACCCGTTACTTATAAAAAAAAAGTATAAGGGTATATTGTGTTCGTTGGAATGTATGTAACAGGGAGAAGGAGGCATCTCCGACCCTATAAAGTATATATATTCTTGATCAGCATCAACAGCCGAGTCGATATAGCCATGTGTGTCTGTCCGTCTGTCCGTCTGTCCGTCCGTCCGTCTGTCCGTCTATCCGTCTGTCCGTATGAACAAAAGGATCTCAGAGACTATAAGAGATAGAGTAACCAAATTTGGCACACAGATTTCTATATACCCAGCGCAAATCAAGTTTGTTTCAAATTTTAGCCCCGCCCCCCTCCGCCCTCGCAAATCGCGAAAAACAGATTTCTATATACCTCACGCAGATCAAGTTTGTTTCAAATTTAAGCCACGCCCCCCTCCGCCCCCACAAATCGCGAAAAGCTACCACACCCACAGTTTTTAAGATAATATAGTTTTTCTTGTAGTCACTGATATCTATTATTATTATTTAATATCCCACTGAATCGCAACACGATCGGACAAGTAGAACAGCAGTTATTGTCTGAAAATGATTCTTTAAGCAATCATGGCAATACATGCCACCTAGAGTATGCAATAGATTTTGTATTGTTAGAAAATTTTCTTTAAAGTACTTTTATATGTAGTGAAATAAGTAACGGGTATCCTATAGTCGGGATCTCGACAATAGCCTTTCCCACTTGTTTTTTATTTATTATTATATTATTATATAATTATCATAGCGGAATTATAGTCACTGCAACTGAGCTTCCACTTTAGAGAAATTACATACGTATTTATAAATATCTGAATAAATTTCTCAACGGTGTATTCAAAGTTAAGTAATATTTAAGGAAACTTTTTTTAATCTAACTTTTTATTTATTATTTATTTATTTTTAGCTCGATACCCAAAAAATGGGTATAGAGCCTATTAGATTCGTGTCGATTATGGTACAGAATTTTGAACACATATATCTCCGCAACTATAAAAGTAAGAGCAACCAAATTTGGTGACAGTACTCCTAGGATGTTGATCTATACTAAGTTTGTATTTAAATTTGACCCCGCCCACGTCCGCCCACGTAAATGATATAAAATCTAATAACAAGAGCACTATTAAAGCTACAGCATTGAGACTTGGCACACAGGATGGGGGGACGAGTCCTGAGGTGTGCTGAAAATTTCATTGAGATCGGTTTATAAACAGGGAAGTAGTTTGAGAAAATATGATATATGGAGAAAATATAATCACCTGGATCTCAGAGACCATAAGAGATAGAGATTCCAAATTTTGTGACAATACTGCTATGTTGCGCACGCAGATCAAGTTTATTTTAGAATTTTGCCACGCCCCCCAATTATCCTGTAATCGACAAAAAACTAAAATATCCAAATACAAGGCCAATTTAATAGGTACAGATGTCAAAATCTGCACACACACTAAACACAATTTTGATAATGACTCCTGAAAACTGCATTGCAATCGGATAACAAATTCAGAAGATATTAAATCAAAACTTCACATTTCTCATGCCTACGTGCAGTGGCCAGATTTTGGTACAAAACTTGCAGCAATGCATGCGATTTGTGGGTACATTGGACTCGGGATCAAAACAACTCTTTGTTTTGAACCAAATTATTTATTATTATTATTATTTTTATTTTTTTATTTTTTTTTTCATTGCATTAAATTAATTACATACTAATTTATAATTACATACTTTTTAAATGAATACTTTACATACTTAATCAATAATTTTATGTGATGCACATTTTGCAATCAGTACCATGAATTAGCAGCAAAACGAATTTGGTTCTATAAATAGCTTTATTTGCACATGTATGTATGTGTGTATGTAGGGCTTCTCTTCTAACGAGCGAGACATAATTGAAACAAAAGAAACGTGCAAAACGTACAACGAAAAAAAATGATATACATTGATATTGCCACATGCAAATAAAATGCTCCGATGGCTCTGATGATAGAGCCGTGTATTTCGAGGCGATGAGTCGAGAGTTCGAATCCCGTTTCAATCTTGCCCATGTGCAACTTTTTAGCTCGATACCCAAAAAATGGGTATAGAGCCTATTAGATTCGTGTCGATTATGGTACAGAATTTTGAACACATATATCTCCGCAACTATAAAAGTAAGAGCAACCAAATTTGGTGACAGTACTCCTAGGATGTTGATCTATACTAAGTTTGTATTTAAATTTGACCCCGCCCACGTCCGCCCACGTAAATGATATAAAATCTAATAACAAGAGCACTATTAAAGCTACAGCATTGAGACTTGGCACACAGGATGGGGGGACGAGTCCTGAGGTGTGCTGAAAATTTCATTGAGATCGGTTTATAAACAGGAAAGTAGTTTGAGAAAATATGATATATGGAGAAAATATAATCACCTGGATCTCAGAGACTATAAGAGATAGAGATTCCAAATTTTGTGACAATACTGCTATGTTGCGCACGCAGATCAAGTTTATTTTAGAATTTTGCCACGCCCCCCAATTATCCTGTAATCGACAAAAAACTAAAATATCCAAATACAAGGCCAATTTAATAGGTACAGATGTCAAAATCTGCACACACACTAAACACAATTTTGATAATGACTCCTGAAAACTGCATTGCAATCGGATAACAAATTCAGAAGATATTAAATCAAAACTTCACATTTCTCATGCCTACGTGCAGTGGCCAGATTTTGGTACAAAACTTGCAGCAATGCATGCGATTTGTGGGTACATTGGACTCGGGATCAAAACAACTCTTTGTTTTGAACCAAATTATTTATTATTATTATTATTTTTATTTTTTTATTTTTTTTTTCATTGCATTAAATTAATTACATACTAATTTATAATTACATACTTTTTAAATGAACACTTTACATACTTAATCAATAATTTTATGTGATGCACATTTTGCAATCAGTACCATGAATTAGCAGCAAAACGAATTTGGTTCTATAAATAGCTTTATTTGCACATGTATGTATGTGTGTATGTAGGGCTTCTCTTCTAACGAGCGAGACATAATTGAAACAAAAGAAACGTGCAAAACGTACAACGAAAAAAAATGATATACATTGATATTGCCACATGCAAATAAAATGCTCCGATGGCTCTGATGATAGAGCCGTGTATTTCGAGGCGATGAGTCGAGAGTTCGAATCCCGTTTCAATCTTGCCCATGTGCAACTTTTTAGCTCGATACCCAAAAAATGGGTATAGAGCCTATTAGATTCGTGTCGATTATGGTACAGAATTTTGAACACATATATCTCCGCAACTATAAAAGTAAGAGCAACCAAATTTGGTGACAGTACTCCTAGGATGTTGATCTATACTAAGTTTGTATTTAAATTTGACCCCGCCCACGTCCGCCCACGTAAATGATATAAAATCTAATAACAAGAGCACTATTAAAGCTACAGCAATGAGACTTGGCCCACAGGATGGGGGGACGAGTCCTGAGGTGTGCTGAAAATTTCATTGAGATCGGTTTATAAACAGGGAAGTAGTTTGAGAAAATATGATATATGGAGAAAATATAATCACCTGGATCTCAGAGACTATAAGAGATAGAGATTCCAAATTTTGTGACAATACTGCTATGTTGCGCACGCAGATCAAGTTTATTTTAGAATTTTGCCACGCCCCCCAATTATCCTGTAATCGACAAAAAACTAAAATATCCAAATACAAGGCCAATTTAATAGGTACAGATGTCAAAATCTGCACACACACTAAACACAATTTTGATAATGACTCCTGAAAACTGCATTGCAATCGGATAACAAATACAGAAGATATTAAATCAAAACTTCACATTTCTCATGCCTACGTGCAGTGGCCAGATTTTGGTACAAAACTTGCAGCAATGCATGCGATTTGTGGGTACATTGGACTCGGGATCAAAACAACTCTTTGTTTTGAACCAAATTATTTATTATTATTATTATTTTTTTATTTTTTTTTTCATTGCATTAAATTAATTACATATTAATTAATAATTACATACTTTTTAAATGAATACTTTACATACTTAATCAATAATTTTATGTGATGCACATTTTGCAATCAGTACCATGAATTAGCAGCAAAACGAATTTGGTTCTATAAATAGCTTTATTTGCACATGTATGTATGTGTGTAAGTACGGCTTCTCTTCTAACGAGCGAGACATAATTGAAACAAAAGAAACGTGCAAAACGTACAACGAAAAAAAATGATATAGATTGATATTGCCACATGCAAATATAATGCTCCGATGGCTCTGATGATAGAGCCGTGTATTTCGAGGCGATGAGTCAAGAGTTCGAATCCCGTTTCAATCTTGCCCATGTGCAACTTTTTTTTTTTTTTTTGTCAACTATTTTCTTTTTTTTGTCAACTATATTCTTTATTACAATTTGTACTTTTTTAACAACTTGTATTTTCTTTGATTTTGTGAAAAGAGTAACTAAATATATATATATAATATAATCTGTATTTTATTATTCACGTATTGTATTATAGTTAGTATTAATACCAGTTCTGCCACAGACTAGCACCCCTAACTGTAGGCTATAGGATAGCATATAGTCTGTAGCATTTTATGTTGACCATATTTTACTGAAATTGAATTAATCAGTTGTGAACGTTTGGGTATCGAGCAAGTTACTGTCGAGTGCGCTCGACTGTAGACATACCACACCTCAGCGCGAGCGAAGCGAGCCGGGGGTAGGCGAGCGAAGCGAGCAGGGGGCGGAGCCCCCTTGTTATACCCGTTACTTATAAAAAATAAGTATAAGGGTATATTGTGTTCGTTGGAATGTGCGTAACAGGCAGAAGAAGGCATCTCCGACCCCATAAAGTATATATATTCTTGATCAGCATCAATAGCCGAGTCGATATAGCCATGTGTGTCTGTCCGTCTGTCCGTCTGTCTGTCCGTGTGAGCGCCTAGATCTCAGAGACCATAAGAGATAGAGTAACCAAACTTTCACACGTAGATCACAAATGCGTTGGAGCAGGTCAAGTTTGTTTCAAATTTTGGACCCGCCTCCTTCCACGCCCATAATTCGCGAAAAACTGGTCATCCGTCTGTATAAGCACAAGGATCTCAGAGACTATAAGAGATAGAATAACCAAATTTGTCACACAGATTTCCATATACCTCACGCAGATTAAGTTTGTTTCAAATTTAAGCCACGCCCCCCTCCGCCCCCGCAAATCCTGTTCAATCTTGCCCATGTGCAACTTTTTTTTTTTTTTTTCTTTTTTTTTGTCAACTATTTTCTTTATTACAATTTGTACTTTTTTAACAACTTGTATTTTCTTTGATTTTGTGAAAAGAGTAACTAAATATATATATATAATATAATCTGTATTTTATTATTCACGTATTGTATTATAGTTAGTATTAATACCAGTTCTGTCACAGACTAGCACCCCTAACTGTAGGCTATAGGATAGCATATAGTCTGTAGCATTTTATGTTGACCATATTTTACTGAAATTGAATTAATCGGTTGTGAACGTTTGGGTATCGAGAAAGTTACTGTCGAGTGCGCTCGACTGTAGACATACCACACCTCAGCGCGAGCGAAGCGAGCCGGGGGTAGGCGAGCGAAGCGAGCAGGGGGCGGAGCCCCCTTGTTTAGACCCCGTACTTAAAAAAAGTACAGGGGTCTATTGGGTTTGTTTTAACGAAAATGTGCGTAACAGGCAGAAGGAGGCGTGGCAGACCCCATAAAGTATATATATTCTTGATCAGCATCAATAGCCGAGTCGATATAGCAATGTCCGTCTGTCCGTCTGTCCGTCTGTCCGTCTGTCTGTCTGTCCGTCTGTCTGTATGAACACCTAGATCTCAGAGACTATAAGAGCTAGAGCCACCAAACTTGGTATGTAGGTTCGCCTATATTGCAAGCAGATCAAGTTTGTTTCAAAATTTGGCCACGCCCCCTTTATCGCCCACAAATCGAAAACAAAAATTTCATATCCAAATTATAAGAACAATTTAAAAGCTAGTGGCACCAAACTTAGTATGTAGGTTCCTCTACATTGCAGGCATACTAAGTCCATTTCTTTTTTGGATCGGACCACTATATCATATAGCGCCCATAGGAACAATCGGTCGAAAATCAAGTTTAAGTATGAAAAACTTTTTTGTTTTATGAGATATCTCAACCAAACTGATACAATATGCATAAGATTTAGTTTTATATATCCTGTCCAAAGTTGGTTCAAATCGGACCACTATATCATATAGCGCCCATAGAAACAATCGGTCGAAAATCAAGTTTTAGTATGAAAAACTTTTTTGTTTTATGAGATATTTAAACCAAACTGATACAATATGCATAAGATTTAGTTTAATATATCCTGTTCAAAGTTGGTTCAAATCGAACCACTATATCATATAGCGCCCATAGGAACAATCGGTCGAAAATCAAGTTTTAGTATGAAAAACTTTTTTGTTTTATGAGATATTTCAACCAAACTGATACAATATGCATAAAATTTAGTTTAATATATCCTGTCCAAAGTTGGTTCAAATCGGACCACTATATCATATAGCTGCCATGGGAACAATCGGTCGAAAATCAAGTTTTAGTATGAAAAACTTTTTTGTTTTATGAGATATCTCAACTAAACTATTACAGTATGCTTGGTTTTATATATCATGACCGATGTTGGATCAAATCGGACAACTATATCATATAGCTGTCATTGAAAAAAGTAGTAGAAAATGTATTACAACGCTCTGCAACAGCATCAAGCGGTCAAATTATTATTTTAATTTTTGTAGTCTTTTTTATTTCCATAGTAAGTACGGGGTCTCCGGCAGTCGAGTATGCTCGACTGTAGCACCGCGAGCGAAGCGAGCGGGGGGTTGGCGAGCGAAGCGAGCAGGGGGCAGAGCCCCCTAGTTTATTATATGGTTATTTGTTAGGAGAGAGGATGGGGGATAACATACAAGGCAAATTAAACAATTCTAGCTTTTACATAAAAATAAAAATTATTAAAAAAAAAAAAAAAACACGAAAATTGGCATTGTGCACTGTGCTCAAAAAGGGCGAGCTTCTTTGTACATAAAAATTACTGTTTGCACAGTGCCGAATACCAATTTTCGTGTTTTTTAGCTCGATACCCAAAAAATAGGTATAGAGCCTATTAGATTCGTGTCGATTATGGTACAGAATTTTGAACACATATATCTCCGCAACTATAAAAGTAAGAGCAACCAAATTTGGTGACAGTACTCCTAGGATGTTGATCTATACTAAGTTTGTATTTAAATTTGACCCCGCCCACGTCCGCCCACGTAAATGATATAAAATCTAATAACAAGAGCACTATTAAAGCTACAGCAATGAGACTTGGCCCACAGGATGGGGGGACGAGTCCTGAGGTGTGCTGAAAATTTCATTGAGATCGGTTTATAAACAGGGAAGTAGTTTGAGAAAATATGATATATGGAGAAAATATAATCACCTGGATCTCAGAGACTATAAGAGATAGAGATTCCAAATTTTGTGACAATACTGCTATGTTGCGCACGCAGATCAAGTTTATTTTAGAATTTTGACACGCCCCCCAATTATCCTGTAATCGACAAAAAACTAAAATATCCAAATACAAGGCCAATTTAATAGGTACAGATGTCAAAATCTGCACACACACTAAACACAATTTTGATAATGACTCCTGAAAACTGCATTGCAATCGGATAACAAATACAGAAGATATTAAATCAAAACTTCACAATTCTCATGCCTACGTGCAGTGGCCAGATTTTGGTACAAAACTTGCAGCAATGCATGCGATTTGTGGGTACATTGGACTCGGGATCAAAACAGCTCTTTGTTTTGAACCAAATTATTTATTATTATTATTATTTTTATTTTTTTATTTTTTTTTTCATTGCATTAAATTAATTACATATTAATTAATAATTACATACTTTTTAAATGAATACTTTACATACTTAATCAATAATTTTATGTGATGCACATTTTGCAATCAGTACCATGAATTAGCAGCAAAACGAATTTGGTTCTATAAATAGCTTTATTTGCACATGTATGTATGTGTGTATGTAGGGCTTCTCTTCTAACGAGCGAGACATAATTGAAACAAAAGAAACGTGCAAAACGTACAAAAAAAAAATGATATACATTGATATTGCCACATGCAAATATAATGCTCCGATGGCTCTGATGATAGAGCCGT
Organism: Drosophila phalerata; assembly: GCA_951394115.2. Classification (NCBI taxonomy): domain Eukaryota; kingdom Metazoa; phylum Arthropoda; class Insecta; order Diptera; family Drosophilidae; genus Drosophila; species Drosophila phalerata. The sequence goes on from CATOAP020000106.1 coordinate 22,140, forward strand.
GTATTTCGAGGCGATGTGTCAAGAGTTCGAATCCCGTTTCAATCTTGCCCATGTGCAACTTTTTTTTTTTTTTTTTTGTCAACTATTTTCTTTTTTTTGTCAACTATTTTCTTTATTACAATTTGTACTTTTTTAACAACTTGTATTTTCTTTGATTTTGTGAAAAGAGTAACTAAATATATATATATAATATAATCTGTATTTTGTTATTCACGTATTGTATTATAGTTAGTATTAATACCAGTTCTGTCACAGACTAGCACCCCTAACTGTAGGCTATAGGATGGCATATAGTCTGTAGCATTTTATGTTGACCATATTTTACTGAAATTGAATTAATCGGTTGTGAACGTTTGGGTATCGAGCAAGTTACTGTCGAGTGCGCTCGACTGTAGACATACCACACCTCAGCGCGAGCGAAGCGAGCAGGGGGCGGAGCCCCCTTGTTTTTAAATAATTTTAATTTTTATTTAAAACTTTTACAATAAACTGAATATTGGTCGTCACACAATTGGATATCAGAAATTTTGGGGCTAAAATTGCTTTCGTCACTAGACTTTTACCTCATGTAGAGGTTTTTATTGTGGGATATCAGAACTTTTTGCAATGGCTTTTGCTTTTGACATTGTAACTTTATCATTAATGAAGGAAGATAGTAAAATATATAACTAAGAGACTCCGCCCTGCCTGTTTCGCTCAGGTTCCTACTGTCTACTTTTCATACTAAGACTTGTATTTCGCCCGATCGGTCTTATATTAGCTATATGATATAGTGGTTTGATTACAGATTACCAATTTCTGTCAGGATGTATAAAACTATCTTAAATGCATATTCTATCAATTTGGTTAAAATATCTCATAAACAAAAAAAGATTTTCATACTAAAACCTAATTTTGACCCGATCGGTCCTATGACAGCTGTATGATATAGTGGTCCGATTTGAACCAACTTTGGTCAGGATATATAAAGCGATATAAAATGCGTATTTTATCAGTTTGGTTGAGATATCTCATAAAATCAAAACGTTTTTAGTACTAAAATGTGATTTTCGAACTAAAACGTGATTTTCGACCGATGGAAAAATGTATATATTCAGTTAACAGGCAATATCTTCCAAACCCCTCAACCAAAATTTATGTGTTATATACCATGCTACAGACTATATGCTATCCTATAGCCTACAGTTAGGGGTGCTAGTCTGTGACAGAACTGGTATTAATACTAACTATAATACAATACGTGAATAATAAAATACAGATTATATTATATATATATATTAAGTTACTCTTTTCACAGGTCGGCAAAACCCTCGACTGAACCCTCCACGAGGGTGCCGACTGGTAATAACACTCCAATTGTTCCCTTAGGAACTGGTGTTAGCTAAGGCATTTGTCGAAGACATGTGTAATGGCTTCTTAATAGACTTAACGCATGCCTGAAGCTCCTGTCATGGTCTTGAGGTAACGAGGGCTGGACTAAGGTGTCATGCGACCCGTGCCGATAAGGCTGACTATCGGCACGGGTCGCATGACACCTTAGTCCAGCCCTCGTTACCTCAAGACCATGACTGGAGCTTCAGGCATGCGTTAAGTCTATTAAGAAGCCATTACACATGTCTTCGACAAATGCCCTTACCAAAAATAGCCCAGTCGTAAACGGAGCGGCCGGATACCTGGCGCCCTCCGGTCGTGATAGCCTTACCTGCATAGTGCGGATCTCTGTGCAGGCGGACCACCCTTTCTCCGCAACTCGTGGGACTCAAACATGAACACAATCAACAATAAAAACACAAACATAAATAACAACAAAAATATAAAAAATAAAAAAACCCAAAAAAATAAAAACAACAACGACGATGGAACCGCAGGTTCCTCGTCGTCGGCAGCGGCAGGGGCTTCAAAGCCTGGCCAAAGCCTACCGTTGACACCGGAGATGGTCACCATGCCAGCCGGTGGACCTTGCATAGCTGGTCCAAGCAAACCCGTATTCCACCCGGGCCTTGGGGTAGATGGAGTGATTTCACCATCTCCTGTCACCAAAGAGGCACAGCAGAGCACTAGTGCGGTAGTGCAACTTTCGGGTGCAGGTGCGATGGAGAAACCTCCAACAGCCAGCGTCGCAAGGAAATTCTCATATGCTGAGAAAAGAACTGCTGGCAACATCCTTCAGCGTCAAAACGCAGGAGCAGAGGCCAGTCCTTCAGCGGAGTGGCTGGAAAAGGTGGCATGGGCCAAGAGTGTGCTACCTGCTTACAGCGAGCAGGCACCCAGGGCGCAAGCAATGGCTCAGGCAAAGAGACAGCGGTCTCAAGGGACTCCTGGCCCATCCGCCAATAAGTCAAGGGTTCAGGTGGGCAAATCCTTCGCCCAAATCGCCAAGGATCGGATCCTCATTGGAGTCGTTGACCGAGGTGATTCGGGCGGGAGGATTCCCAGGAACCAGTGGAAGTGGGTGGAGACGGCACTGGCCATCCGCTGCTTCGAGATGCTGGAGCAGGAACCTGGACCACCACCGGTCTGCAAAGATGTCGGGTGGTATCAGGGTAGCGTGAAGGTTATAGCTTGCGACGATGAGAGGTCTGCAGAGCTCTACAGAGCGGCAGTCTCCAATATCGGCGAGGTCCGGCCCAGGGCCAGAATGTGGATTCCATCCTCCATCAAGGAGCCGGAGCGAATCGTTAAGATGCTCCAACGATGCAACCCGAGTCTCCCCACTCACGACTGGAAAGTTGTGAAAGTAGAGGAGATGAAGGGTCCAACGAACCAGGTCGTGCTGATTCTCAATAAAGAATCGCTCGCCCCAATTGAGGCCGCTGGTAACGAGCTGAACTTCGGCTTCAGCTCTGTTTCCATTCGGGTGTATAAGTCGGACACCGCGGCCGGTATAGATTCTCCCGACAAGCCAGTCGAGGAGGACATAACGGCAGAGCCAGAGGATCCGGAGCATAGCGACGCTGAACGCGGCTATATTTCCGATGCGTCCACCATAACGCGGGATCTGAAGGCAATGTGCCAACTGGGTGAAGGAGAGGCCACCTCGGATGTAGCGTCGGATGATGAGGACGCGAACGTGACAGTGGTGGAGGGACCATCTTCAGATGTCTGTAAAGATTCTGTAGATAAACCTCCACCACTGTAAAGCAGCCTCCGCTGCACTACTACTCCGTCTGGCTGGAGACGGAGCCGACATAGTCCTAGTCCAGGAACCCTGGTTGATTGGTGGTAAGGTTTAAGGAACACCAGACTACAAGCTAGTAGTTGCTGAAACACAAGGTAAAACCCGTACCTGCATTCTGGCCAGAAAACATTTGAGTATTTTCTTGCTTCATAATTTCAGCAATGAGGATAACACGGCAGCAAGCCTGGAACTTCAGTCAGCTCCGATAAGGTTGCTGTCCTGTTACATGGCCTATGACCAACCGGGCCCTCCTCCAGAAGAAGTCACGAGAGGTCTAATAAAAGACTGCGAGACGCGAGGTATCTACCTCATCATTGGATGCGATGCCAATGCACACCACACCCAGTGGGGCAGCACAGATACAAACACAATGGGTGAGTCACTCCTAAACTACCTTCTCAACACTAACCTAGTTTTAGGCAACAAAGGCTGCGAACCTACTTTTATAATTAAGGGCAGGAAGGAGGTCATTGACCTTACCCTGGTATCTTATCCTATATATGATCTCATCAGAGACTGGAAAGTGGCAGACGATCACTCCTTCTCTGATCATAGGTACATTGAATTCTCCCTCAAATCGAGGCACTCTAAACCAGCCCCGTTTACCAACCCAAGAAAAACCAAATGGCCAATATTTATTGATATCCTTAAAAAGGCTATCCCAGAGATAGCACCAGAAGGAACTCACTCTACAGAGCGACTGAGCTACTTAATCAAAACCTTTACTGAGGCTTGCAACTCGGCTTTCAGGACAGCATGTCCCATTAGCAGACCCAAAAGGGTTAAGCAACCACCATGGTGGAACCCCAGCCTAAACGAACTCCGCAAGAGCTCGAGAAACCTCTTCAATCAAGCCAAGGCTGTTAACACAGAAGAAACTTGGTTAGACTATAAACACGCCCTATTAATATACAAAAAGGCGACTAGACAAGCCAAAAGAGATTCATGGAGAGACTTTTGTTCTGACATCGAATCAACACCGGATGCGGCCAGACTGAGGAAGATTTTATCGAAATCTGCCCCCACACTAGGGTACCTCAAAAAAGAGGATAACACCTGGACTACATCTAGCGAAGAATCGCTAGACGTACTCTTGAAAAAGCACTTTCCGGGCTGCAAAGCAACCAATCAAGGTAGACACCAAACCCCTACTGAGGTGCCAATCAACCCCTCTCTTCTAAGCAGACGCAATATAGCCTGGGCTATAAACAGCTTTAAACCGTACAAGTCACCTGGACCAGACGGCATTTTTCCTGCCCAATTACAACAAGCAGGGAACACTGCCATAAACTGGCTGCAATCTATCTTCACAGAAGTCCTAAAAACTGGTCATATCCCTGATACATGGCGAGTCTCAAAAATAGTTTTCATACCAAAAGCTGGGAAATCATCCCATACGACAGCAAAGGACTTCAGACCAATCAGCCTGTCGTCATTTATGCTCAAAACCTTCGAGCGACTCCTGGCTCTTCACCTAAGAGCAACCATTCCCCCCCATCTCATATCCAATTCTCAACACGCATATCGGAAAGGCAAATCGACGGAAACAGCTTTGCACTCCGTAGTCGCCACTATAGAAAAATCCCTTTCGCTCACTGAATACTCCCTCATAGCCTTCCTAGACATCGAGGGGGCTTTTAACAACGTCGTCCCGGAAGCTATCACTGGAGCACTGACAAACTTGGGGATTGAAAGCCGGCTAGTGGGACTCATCGACCAATTGCTCACAAGCAGGGTCGTAACGTCCACACTTGGCTCTTCAACACTCACCAGGTTTGTCAGTAGGGGAACACCTCAAGGAGGGGTTCTATCTCCTCTCTTATGGAACCTAGCAGTCAACAGGCTGCTATGCGACATAGAGGGTGGAGGCTGCCAGGTTGTTGCCTACGCGGATGACGTTGCACTTATTTTCAAGGGAAAATTCCCTCAAACACTATGCGACTTGATGTCAGTCAAGTTACAAAAACTGGTCACCTGGGCCGATGAGTGTGGCCTGGGAGTAAACCCAGCCAAAACGGAACTTGTACTTTTCTCTAGAAAATACAAAATCCCAACTCTAATACCCCCAAAAATAAAAGACTCCGTCCTCTCCTTCAGCGAAAGCGCCAGATACTTGGGTATAATTCTGGACAGGAAGTTGGACTGGAAAATTAATACGCAAGATAGATGTAGAAAGGCAACAGTTGCACTCTACACTTGCAGGAAAGCGATCGGCCTAAAATGAGGCATGTCGCCATATATCGTCCACTGGCTATACATAGCTATAGTCAGACCGATACTACTATATGGTATAGCAATATGGTGGCCTGCCTTAACAAAGCAGTCCATAAACAAACAGCTCAACAAAATTCAAAGGATGGCCGAAATCTGCATCACAGGTGCTCTCAACACAACACCTGGCGAAGCTCTAGACGCCATTCTTAACATACAACCAATCAGGCAAGTTAGCAAAAATATTGCCACCATGACAGCAATTCGACTGAGAGACTCTAACTCTTGGGCAGAATGCTCAACAGGGCACTCCTCTATCCTTAAGGATAACCAAATAGTTCCTTCTAGAACGGACTACTGTATGCCAATTGAGCATATTGAAACTCCCTTTCAAACAACCATTCCGCACAGGGAGGAATGGTCATCAAATACCCCAGGACAAAATGGGGCCATATCCTTCTACACAGATGGTTCAAAGTTGAACAATCAAGTGGGTGGAGGGGTATACTCTCAGGATCTAAATATACAGGTCTCTTTTAGGCTACCTGACCATTGCAGCGTCTTTCAAGCCGAAATCCTGGCTATAAATGAAGCCTTAAAACTCCTAAGGGAATCCCAAGTCAATTCGGGCCGTATTAACATATACAGTGACAGCCAAGCAGCTATCAAGTCCATAGAATCGACCACAACTAATTCCACCTCAGTTTCGAACTGCCGCAAATCTCTACATGAGATGGCTGAGCATTTCGACATTTCCCTAATATGGGTACCAGGGCATCAGGACATTACAGGAAACTGTAAAGCTGATGAACTAGCCAGGAATGGTACAACAGTACACCTCCTTCCTGACAAGGAGGATACGCGTATGCCACTGGCGACCTGTAAGCTACTACTTCTAGCTCAATCCATAACAGTTAGTGAAAACCGATGGCGAAACACGCACCATTGTCGTGTCGCGAGGCAGACCTGGCCTCACCTGAATAAGGCTCGCTCTAGTATTCTATGTAAACTAAGCAGAACAGATTGTTCTGCAGTAGTAAGAGCACTGACAGGACATTGGCTGGTAGGTATCCACGCCACAAGGCTGAATGCCCCATACAATGACTTCTGCAGGAGCTGTAGAGACGAAGAAGAAATTGAATCACCTGAACATTTCTTCTGCTCCTGTCCCGCATTGAGTAATAGAAGACTCCACACCCTGGGAAAACCTTTTCTCTCCACTTTAGGTGAACTTGCCTCAGTTACACCGCGCAAAATCGCTAAATTTATTCAGCTATCAAACTGGACGCCATACTGATTGACATGTCACCACAAAGGTAGAAAGGATATCTAGATCCGCGGTACCACAATGGGCCCAACTGTGGCCTAAGTGAGTCGTTGAATCGACGCCGCCCTAACCTAACCTAACTAACCTACTCTTTTCACAAAATCAAAGAAAATACAAGTTGTTAAAAAAGTACAAATTGTAATAAAGAAAATAGTTGACAAAAAAAAAGGAAATAGTTGACAAAAAAAAAAAAACAAGGGGGCTCCGCCCCCTGCTCGCTTCGCTCGCCTACCGCCGGCTCGCTTCGCTCGCGCTGAGGTGTGGTATGTCTACAGTAGAGCGTACTCGACAGTAACTTGCTCGATACCCAAACGTTCACAACCGATTAATTCAATTTCAGTAAAATATGGTCAACATAAAATGCTACAGACTGTATGCTATCCTATAGCCTGCAGTTAGGGGTGCTAGTCTGTGACAGAACTGGTATTAATACTAACTATAATACAATACGTGAATAATAAAATACAGATTATATTATATATATATATTTAGTTACTCTTTTCACAAAATCAAAGAAAATACAAGTTGTTAAAAAAGTACAAGTTGTAATAAAGAAAATAGTTGACAAAAAAAAAGGAAATAGTTGACAAAAAAAAAAAAAAAAAAGTTGCACATGGGCAAGATTGAAACGGGATTCGAACTCTCGACTCATCGCCTCGAAATACACGGCTCTATCATCAGAGCCATCGGAGCATTATATTTGCATGTGGCAATATCAATGTATATCATTTTTTTTCGTTGTACGTTTTGCACGTTTCTTTTGTTTCAATTATGTCTCGGTCGTTAGAAGAGAAGCCCTACATACACACATACATACATGTGCAAATTAAGCTATTTATAGAACCAAATTCGTTTTGCTGCTAATTCATGGTACTAATTGCAAAATGTGCATCACATAAAATTATTGATTAAGTATGTAAAGTATTCATTTAAAAAGTATGTAATTATTAATTAATATGTAATTAATTTAATGCAATGAAAAAAAAAATAAAAAAATAAAAATAATAATAATAATAAATAATTTGGTTCAAAACAAAGAGTTGTTTTGATCCCGAGTCCAATGTACCCACAAATCGCATGCATTGCTGCAAGTTTTGTACCAAAATCTGGCCACTGCACGTAGGCATGAGAAATGTGAAGTTTTGATTTAATATCTTCTGTATTTGTTATCCGATTGCAATGCAGTTTTCAGGATGCATTATCAAAATTGTGTTTAGTGTGTGTGCAGATTTTGACATCTGTACCTATTAAATTGGCCTTGTATTTGGATATTTTAGTTTTTTGTCGATTACAGGATAATTGGGGGCGTGGCAAAATTCTAAAATAAACTTGATCTGCGTGCGCAACATAGCAGTATTGTCACAAAATTTGGAATCTCTATCTCTTATAGTCTCTGAGATCCAGGTGATTATATTTTCTCCATATATCATATTTTCTCAAACTACTTCCCTGTTTATAAACCGATCTCAATGAAATTTTCAGCACACCTCAGGACTCGTCCCCCCATCCTGTGTGCCAAGTCTCAATGCTGTAGCCCATGATGAAATTAACAAGGTGGAGTATTCACTCACCACAGGCGCCAATGTTTTCACCACTTTGAGAGCATTTTGACAGAGAGAGAGACGACATTGAAAAGCATGCTACGTCGAAAATTTTTTGTCGTTCTCTTCTCTCTATTTCGTTATTTTGGGAAATATGTTTTACCCGTTACTTTTAAGTTATGTATAAAATTCTATTGTATTAGTTGGAATGCATGTTACAGGGAGAAGGACCAACTCATGACCTAATAAAGCATATATATTCCGAGTCGATATAGCCATGTGTGTCTCTCCGTCTTACATTAAGTTTGTTGCGTTGAGGCACCGCGTTTGGTAACAATTGCCTCCGTTTTACGTTGCTGTTGGATGCATAGTGGAAATCTGAATCCTTAAAATGCAGTGGACAAATTCTATTTTGTTCCTCTAGTTCAACTCCAGCTGCATCTGTCCAGAGATTTCTCTTGCTTCCATCCCTTGGTACACGAATTACCGAATTTAAAAGAGAACCACAGATTTTGCATTTCCTGGACATTTTTACAAGGTACAATTTGCTCAATCAAATAATTTGAACATTTTTATACCCGTTACTTATAAAAAATAAGTATAAGGGTATATTGTGTTCGTTGGAATGTATGTAATAGGCAGAAGGAGGCATCTCCGATCCTATAAAGTATATATATTCTTGATCAGCATCAATAGCCGAGTCGATATAGCCATGTGTGTCTGTCCGTCTGTCCGTCTGTCCGTCTGTCCGTCTGTCCGTCCGTGTGAGCGCCTAGATCTCAGAGACCATAAGAGATAGAGATACCAAACTTTCACTAAAAGACTTCTATATACCCCACGCAGATCAAGTTTGTTTCAAATTTAAGCCACGCCCACCTCCGCCCCCGCAAATTGCGAAAAACCGTCTAAACAAAGAAATCTCAGAGACTATAAGAGATAGAGTAACCAAATTTGGCACACAGATTTCTATATACCCAGCGCAGATCAAGTTTGTTTCAAATTTTGGCCACGCCCCCCTCCGCCCTCGCAAATCGCGAAAAGCTACCACACCCACAGTTTTTAAGATAATATAGTTTTTCTTGTAGTCACTGATATCTATTATTATTATTTATTATCCCACTGAATCGCAACACGATCGGACAAGTAGAACAGCAGTTATTGTCTGAAAATGATTCTTTAAGCAATCATGGCAATACATGCCCCCTAGAGTATGCAATAGATTTTGTATTGTTAGAAAATTTTCTTTTAAGTACTTTTATATGTAGTGAAATAAGTAACGGGTATCCTATAGTCGGGATCTCGACTATAGCCTTTCCCACTTGTTTTTTTTTAATTTTGACAACTTACTTTCACCATGAATCATGGTGAATATTTTTGGCCCGGAAAATGAGGGCTGTGGTGAGTGAATACTCCACCTTGTTAATTTCATCATGCTGTAGCTGTAGCGGACGTGGGCGGGGTCAAATTTATATACAAACTTAGTATCGATCAACATCCTAGGAGTACTGTCACCAAATTTGGTTGCTCTTACTTTTATAGTTGCGGAGATATATGTGTTCAAAATTCTGTACCATAATCGACACGAATCTAATAGGCTCTATACCCATTTTTTGGGTATCGAGCTAAAAAGTTGCACATGGGCAAGATTGAAACGGGATTCGAACTCTCGACTCATCGCCTCGAAATACACGGCTCTATCATCAGAGCCATCGGAGCATTATATTTGCATGTGGCAATATCAATGTATATCATTTTTTTTCGTTGTACGTTTTGCACGTTTCTTTTGTTTCAATTATGTCTCGGTCGTTAGAAGAGAAGCCCTACATACACACATACATACATGTGCAAATAAAGCTATTTATAGAACCAAATTCGTTTTGCTGCTAATTCATGGTACTGATTGCAAAATGTGCATCACATAAAATTATTGATTAAGTATGTAAAGTATTCATTTAAAAAGTATGTAATTATTAATTAATATGTAATTAATTTAATGCAATGAAAAAAAAATAAAAATAATAATAATAATAAATAATTTGGTTCAAAACAAAGAGTTGTTTTGATCCCGAGTCCAATGTACCCACAAATCGCATGCATTGCTGCAAGTTTTGTACCAAAATCTGGCCACTGCACGTAGGCATGAGAAATGTGAAGTTTTGATTTAATATCTTCTGTATTTGTTATCCGATTGCAATGCAGTTTTCAGGAGTCATTATCAAAATTGTGTTTAGTGTGTGTGCAGATTTTGACATCTGTACCTATTAAATTGGCCTTGTATTTAGATATTTTAGTTTTTTGTCGATTACAGGATAATTGGGGGGCGTGGCAAAATTCTAAAATAAACTTGATCTGCGTGCGCAACATAGCAGTATTGTCACAAAATTTGGAATCTCTATCTCTTATAGTCTCTGAGATCCAGGTGATTATATTTTCTCCATATATCATAATTTCTCAAACTACTTCCCTGTTTATAAACCGATCTCAATGAAATTTTCAGCACACCTCAGGACTCGTCCCCCCATCCTGTGTGCCAAGTCTCAATGCTGTAGCCTTAATAGTGCTCTTGTTATTAGATTTTATATCATTTACGTGGGCGGACGTGGGCGGGGTCAAATTTAAATACAAACTTAGTATCGATAAACATCCTAAGAGTACTGTCACCAAATTTGGTTGCTCTTACTTTTATAGTTGCGGAGATATATGTGTTCAAAACTCTGTACCATAATCGACACGAATCTAATAGGCTCTATACCCATTTTTTTGGTATCGAGCTAATTACTATACTTAAATTTAATAAAAATCGTTAGAGCCGTTTTGTCAGAAATCGCCAAAATATAAGCTTAAAAACCTTATTTCACCTGTAAAATGTTACCTGAGTACTTTAGAAAAAAAGTTTGAAGTGACGTCAAAAAGCGCTCAAACTCACCTTTCCAATGATATACAGGACATATCTGTAGCTTCTATGGTTTGCAAACTATTGGGTATTAAATTTTAGCGGGAAATAGCGTTTTCCCGCTAAACTAGCGGGAAATTTAAAAAGTCGTAGAAGAAACATTTCTATATTTTTGAAAAGAAACAAACCCTCATCATTACATCTTATCCTTTTTAGCGCTTTGATACGGACAAACAAACCGACAAACAAACTGACTTTTCATCTTAATTTGAAAAGTCCACTAAAAATTTCAAATTTTATTATCTTTTGAACCAGTTATCGGATTTGGGTGATCGAGGTATCAATCAACGCGTATTTTTGATTAGAATTTTTTAAAAATAAAAAATTTTACGGCCCCATTAGCTGCGATTGTTTAAATTTTTTCCCTCCCACTTACACCCCCGTATCTCATGAATCAGGTGAGTTACAAAAAGTAAAAGTTAGTATGCCATTTTGTAAGTTAGGACTTAACCTTTCGATCGGTATATAACTCGATCTGATCGGACAGTCGTAGCAAATTTTACAAATTAGCTGTATATATTGCTAGTCGCCTTTCGCACCCTTCGTGCTGCTTTCGTCACTAGAGCGAACTGCCGTTCGCAGTGATAAAATTTTATGAGCAGCAATTAAAGAAGACTATTACACCCAAACAAGCCGGCCAAAACTCCCAAATCTAAAAAGATTAAAGACACCAAAACAGTGGACTCCACTGCGAACGTAATTAACAAAGTTTAGGTCGATAATAAATAAATGGGAAAATTTATAAATAGCACAATAAGTGCCTGAGGAAAAAATACATGAGCAAGGCGCATGACCTTGATAAAATCTAAAGATAGCACATAACACAACCATAATAATAAGCTTCTACCAAAAATAAATTTTCTAAATGACTCAACTAGCTTGTCCATATTATGGAATGGCCCGAACTTTCCGAGTGAATCCTTAATATAAAAACAAGTGGGAAAGATTATAGTCGAGATCCCGACTATAGGATACCCGTTACTTATTTCATTTCAATATATATAAAAGTGCTTTATATAAAATTTATTTAAGAAAAAGAGATTTTAGAGATATAACTATTCTAACTAAAATATACTATTATATGGTCTAACTCCCCTATTGGGCCATGCCTTGTTGCTCAAATTGCCTCCTCGCCGCGCGCTTTAGTTTGCCACCCAAAGGGTACTAGTTGACAATCCAGGAGGAACCACGTTGAGGTAGTTGACTTCAGAATAGCAGGGACAAGGATCATGCTGGCAATGAATGCAATAAGTCATTTTGCCTTGAATGCTATCCCCCATCCTCCCTCCTAACAAATAACCATATAATAATAATAAATAAATAAATAATAAATAAGAAGTTTGCTTAAAAAAAGTTTTTTTTAAATTTTACTTAGCTTTGAATACACCGTTGAGAAATTTATTCAGATATTTATAAATACGAATTTAATTTCTCTAAGGTGAAAGCTCAGTTGCAGTGACTATAATTCCGCTATGATAACTATATAATAATATAATAATAAATAAATAAAAAAGTTTGCTTAAAAAAGATTGTTCAGATATTTATAAATACGTATTAATTTTCTCTAAGGTGGAAGCTCAGTTGCAGTGACTATAATTCCGCAATGATAACTATATAATAATATAATAATAAATAAATAAAAAGTAAATAAAAAAGTTTGATTAAATATTACTTAACTTTGAATACACCGTTGAGAAATTTATTCAGATATTTATAAATACGAATTTAATTTCTCTAAGGTGGAAGCTCAGTTGCAGTGACTATAATTCCGCAATGATAACTATATAATAATATAATAATAAATAAATAAAAAGTAAACAAAAAAGTATGCTTAACAAGGGGGCTCCGCCCCCTGCTCGCTTCGCTCGCCTACCCCCGGCTCGCTTCGCTCGCGCTGAGGTGTGGTATGTCTACAGTCGAGCGCACTCGACAGTAACTTTCTCGATACCCAAACGTTCACAACCGATTAATTCAATTTCAGTAAAATATGGTCAACATAAAATGCTACAGACTATATGCTATCCTATAGCCTACAGTTAGGGGTGCTAGTCTGTGACAGAACTGGTATTAATACTAACTATAATACAATACGTGAATAATAAAATACAGATTATATTATATATATATATTTAGTTACTCTTTTCACAAAATCAAAGAAAATACAAGTTGTTAAAAAAGTACAAATTGTAATGAAGAAAATAGTTGACAAAAAAAAAAAAAAAAAAATTGCACATGGGCAAGATTGAAACGGGATCCGAACTCTCGACTCATCGCCTCGAAATACACGGCTCTATCATCAGAGCCATCGGAGCATTTTATTTGCATGTGGCAATATCAATGTATATCATTTTTTTTCGTTGTACGTTTTGCACGTTTCTTTTGTTTCAATTATGTCTCGCTCGTTAGAAGAGAAGCCCTACATACACACATACATACATGTGCAAATAAAGCTATTTATAGAACCAAATTCGTTTTGCTGCTAATTCATGGTACTGATTGCAAAATGTGCATCACATAAAATTATTGATTAAGTATGTAAAGTATTCATTTAAAAAGTATGTAATTATAAATTAGTATGTAATTAATTTAATGCAATGAAAAAAAAAATAAAAAAATAAAAATAATAATAATAATAAATAATTTGGTTCAAAACAAAGAGTTGTTTTGATCCCGAGTCCAATGTACCCACAAATCGCATGCATTGCTGCAAGTTTTGTACCAAAATCTGGCCACTGCACGTAGGCATGAGAAATGTGAAGTTTTGATTTAATATCTTCTGAATTTGTTATCCGATTGCAATGCAGTTTTCAGGAGTCATTATCAAAATTGTGTTTAGTGTGTGTGCAGATTTTGACATCTGTACCTATTAAATTGGCCTTGTATTTGGATATTTTAGTTTTTTGTCGATTACAGGATAATTGGGGGGCGTGGCAAAATTCTAAAATAAACTTGATCTGCGTGCGCAACATAGCAGTATTGTCACAAAATTTGGAATCTCTATCTCTTATAGTCTCTGAGATCCAGGTGATTATTTTTTTCCATATATCATATTTTCTCAAACTACTTCCCTGTTTATAAACCGATCTCAATGAAATTTTCAGCACACCTCAGGACTCGTCTCCCCATCCTGTGTGCCAAGTCTCAATGCTGTAGCTTTAATAGTGCTCTTGTTATTAGATTTTATATCATTTACGTGGGCGGACGTGGGCGGGGTCAAATTTAAATACAAACTTAGTATAGATCAACATCCTAGGAGTACTGTCACCAAATTTGGTTGCTCTTACTTTTATAGTTGCGGAGATATATGTGTTCAAAATTCTGTACCATAATCGACACGAATCTAATAGGCTCTATACCCATTTTTTGGGTATCGAGCTAAAAACAGGGATTAAAACCGAAACGAATATCGGTTTCAGATACGGTTTCGGTAATGCTCGCATTAAGGTTTTCGGTTGAAGGTTACGAAAAATTTTCTAGTATCGGTTTCGTAACGGTTATCGGTTTTTTGTTAGTTTCGGTTTTGAAATACCGGTTTGGTTTCGGTTCACAAAAAAAATTCTTTACAAAAATATCAAAGTTTTCTCCTAGTTAAAATTGTACATATGTATTTTAGTTGTAAAGACAAACACGCACTTATGCACTTTTCAAAGCCAGTACCGATTTAACTGGAGTAAAAAAGCAAAGTTGCGCGACAAAACGTGACTCGCCTACGAAATACCCTGTGCCCAACTAATATGGAGGTGTATGTCTATAACTAAATAGTAAGAATTGTATGTAAATAAGGTTAAACGTAATTTTACGTAAGTACTCCCATTGCTAATATATTTCTTTAATGTACATGTGTATGTTAATATAAATAAATATGATGGGTATTTCTATAGTCGCACTTTCATATCTACACAGTACACCCTATGAAACAAAAACACATATGCACATACATATGTGTCTTAGCATATGATCGTGTGCAACGGATCGCTGTCTCACTCGCACCTGCTCAATCCTCTATGGTTCTAGAGTCTAGATTCTAGACTCCAGAATCTAGACGCGTGGCGACGTCAAGAAAACGCACAAAAGTAACCGCCGATACATCACCATGAAATTCTTAAGAAACTCACACGAACACAAAAACTGAAGTTGCACGAAAGGGGGCAAAAAACTTGCAATGAGCACTACAACAACACTGAAGTCATAAATTAAAGCAAAACAAGTGGGAAAGGCTATAGTCGAGATCCCGACCATAGGATACCCGTTACTTATTTCAATACATTAGCGATTCAATCATAATGTCATATTTGCGTTGCCAGAATTACTTGAGAATTTGAAGCATTCTAATAAGGTTTAACAATACAAAAACTATTGCATACTCTAGGGGGAACCTGTTGATTTAACAACTTAGACACGCAATAACTGCTGTTCTACTTGTCCGATCTTGTTGCGATTCAGTGGGATAATTGATAATAATAACAGATATCGGTTATTACCAAAAAATACGTATTATATGAAAAATTGTGGGTGAGGTGGTTTTTCGCGATTTGCGGGGGCGGAGGGGGTCGTGGCTTAAATTTGAAACAAAATTGGTTATTCTATCTCTTATAGTCTCTGAGATCCTTGTGTTTATACAGACGGATGACCAGTTTTTCGCGAATTACGGGCGTGGAAGGAGGCGGGTCCAAAATTTGAAACAAACTTGACCTGCTCCAACGCATTTCTGATCTACGTGTGAAAGTTTGGTTACTCTATCTCTTATGGTCTCTGAGATCTAGGCGCTCACACAGACGGACAGACGGACAGACGGACAGACACACATGGTTATATCGACTCGGCTGTTGATGCTGATCAAGAATATATATACTTTATGTGGTCGGAGATGCCTCCTTCTGCCTGTTACGCACATTCCAACGAACACAATATACCCTTATACTTATTTTTTATAAGTAACGGGTATAAAAAAAATTTTATATGCTAGACATTCCTCAGTATTATTTGAATAAAATAAAGAAAATATAATTCTTCAACTTTTCTCATACAAATATATACAACAAGAAAAGTATAGTAATTTCGTTTTTTTGTATTAATATTATGAATATATTATGAGTAAATGTTTTGCAACAATACAACATATATTATCCAATAATACACCATATGCTTAAAATTTCAAAAAATTTTAAACAACTTATTTAGCATAGTCTTACAACCCCCAACCATATGTAGTCCAAGCAGCACTCTAAAATTAATTAAAGTACATAACAGCATGGACTGCGATATGCGTTCAAAATGTCGATGTTCATGTGTCCTGCAGCTCACACGATGACGCACAGTTTGCTGCGTTCTTCATCGACCCATGAGCCGAGTGATCCACCGCTTAGAGTAATATAAATTTTTGTTTTATTTCATTACGTCATATATTCTTTTATTGAAAGAACTTAAAAATTCACCATTTTACTGGCATATATCAATTCCTTCAATAAATCTTTTTAATACCTAAAACAATGTTGCGAAATGTCTTAGTTTTACATAATCAATGAAAATACGGTAGTTGACAACTATATAAAATACAAAGTTAAATGTATTATAATCGATATATGTAAAGCATTAACCTGAAATAAACAGGTACAACATTATTATTTTAGGTTGTTGCGTTTATACAATGTATGCGCATGTTAATAATGAACAATACATTTGTGCACCGCGTGTATATTATGGCACATATACACGCAGGTAATAATTTGTCTTACTCAAAATACATAAAATTATGTAAAATACATTTATACAATATGAATATGACAAATAAAATTTATAACAAAATAATTTTATTGTATAAAATATACATTTACAATTTTAAATACTTGAGCAAAGTAAATTATTTATTTGCTTATTGACAAATAAAAATTTTTTTTTTTATTATCTTTAACATATATTTCTATATATTAATGAAAAAAGTAAAAATTTCATTTCATAACGGTTAGATCCATTATACAATAATGATCCTTCCGCAGGTTCACCTACGGAAACCTTGTTACGACTTTTACTTCCTCTAAATAAACAACCGTAACACACAAGGCGTCACAGTGATCACGTCCGGAGACCTCACTAAATAATTCAATCGGTAGTAGCGACGGGCGGTGTGTACAAAGGGCAGGGACGTAATCAATGCGAGTTAATGACTCACACTTACTGGGAATTCCAAGTTCATGTGAACAGTTTCAGTTCACAATCCCAAGCATGAAAGTGGCTCAGCGGTTTACCCGGACCTCTCGGTCTAGGAAATACACGTTGATACTTTCATTGTAGCGCGCGTGAAGCCCAGGACATCCAAGGGCATCACAGACCTGTTATTGCTCAATCTCATTATTGCTAGACGCAATTTGTCCATTTAAGAAGCTAGTGTTCTTATAATGGGACAAACCAACAGGTACGGCTCCACTTATATAAACACATTCAAACACAATAAACATTTTACTGCCACCATGAATGAAGGCTATATAAGCTTTAACACGATAATCGTGAAGATATCTATTTAATATATTTGAGTCTCGTTCGTTATCGGAATTAACCAGACAAATCACTCCACGAACTAAGAACGGGCATGCACCACCACCCATAGATTCGAGAAAGAGCTATCAATCTGTCTTACACACTTATGTTCGGACCTGGTAAGTTTTCCCGTGTTGAGTCAAATTAAGCCGCAGGCTCCACTCCTGGTGGTGCCCTTCCGTCAATTCCATTAAGTTTCAGTTATGACAAATAAAAGTTGAATTCTACTTGTCATATGAAATTTTTATGTTATATGAAATTTGACTTTTATTTTGTAGTCTTATGAAATATAGGATAAGTTTAGCAAACTCGAGGTCATGTTTTTATATTGTCAATAGACACTTTTTGACAACAACAACAACACACAAAACACTTGCAAAAAGCAAGGAGAATGGTTCGGCATACAGCTGTTTCAAGAGACACCAATCACTATCATCAGTACTTTTCTGCTGACTTGACCAGCGATTCAAGCTGAATGTCAATCTTGCGAAAAATTGACAAATAGCTGTAAAAGCTGATCTTTCCCTTTGTGTGTTGTTGTTGTTGTTTTCGTCCAATAACATAGGCAAGTCTGCCCGTTTTTTTCGAGGTACACACCGAAGTGTGTATATCCTCTCTGCGTAAGTAGCAAGAAAGTGTTGCTTAAAAAGCAGTTCGGCGTGTCGTCCGTTTTTTGTTACTAAATAACAAATGTAAAAATCCATTTGTTTAATATACTTTAGGAAATAATTTATATTTTCTTTCTAAGTCTAAAGACAAAATTTTTTCTTCAACACATTTTCATGCACAAATTTATAATCACAAGCTATAAGTTATAATATTATAGAGAAACTTATGGACACAGTATGAATCTCATTAAATCTTTTCATATCCGTCACTAATATGATGACGAGACAATTGGCTACCGATATAAACATATTTTAAATATTGCCGTTTATCAAAACTTTTTTATATACTTAAGAAAATTTTTTCTTTTTTTTATTAAGTCTTTCGACAAAATTATTTCTCCAACACAATTTTCATGCACAAAATTATAATCACAAGCTATAATAATATAGAGAAACTTACGGACACAGTATGAATCTCATTAAATTTTTTCATATTCGTCACTAATATGATGACGAGACAGTTGGTTACCGATATAAATATATTTTGAATATTGCCGTTTATCAACATTTTTGTAATTTACTTAAGAAAATTATTTCATTTTTTTTATAAAGTCTTACGACAAAATAGTTTCTCCAACACATTTTCATGCACAAATTTATAATTACAAGCTATAAGTTATAATATTATATAGAAACTTACGGACACATTAAGAATGACGAGACAATTGGCTACCAATATAAACATATTTTGAATATCAAAATTTTTTTAATATTCTTAAGAAAATAATTTTTTTTTTTTTATTAAGTCTTACGACAAAATTATTTTTCCAACACATTTTCATGCACAAATTTATAATCACAAGCGAAATGTTTTAATATTATATAAAAACTTATGGACACAGTAAGAATCTCATTGAATCTTTCATTTCCGTCACTAATATGACGACGAGGCAATTGGCTACCATATTTATTTTATTTAAACTTTACATATATATTAATAAAATATATGTTATATATTTCTATCATATATATCAAATACATCACTAATATGATGACGAGACATTTGACTACCATTTCATTTATTTCTCTTAAATCTTTTTTTATATATATTTTTACAGATATCATATAACATACATTATAAATAATTATATGCCATAAGCATACATATTATACATAACATATACATACAATCTCTGTAAATATACATATATATATTTTTAACATATGAATAAGTGTGTTTTTGTTGATCGATTTTTTTAATATTCGAATCATCAAGCAAAGGATAAGCTTCAGTGGATCGCAGTATGGCAGCTGCTCAACCACTTTTAACACCTTGCCTGTTATAAAAGATTCTAGGCTTTGTCATTGTATTAAATAATGTTTTAATATATAACTAGCGCGGCATCAGGTGATCGAAGATCATCCGAATTTACTATGTTATATGTATAATTGGCATCACATCCATTGTCGTCTATTAAATAAATAATAAACTTTTAATGGTTTAGAAGCCATACAATGCAAATTGCCCTTAATTTATCATTGCAGTCCAGCACGTATACGACCTTAGAGGCGTTCAGGCATAATTCAACGGACGTAGCGTCATACCACTGTTCACTCGAACAAGTATTGTGCCATTGGTCCGTACCTGCGGTTTCTCTCGTACTACGCAGGAATGCTGTCGCAACAACGTTTTGTCATTAGTAGGGTAAAACTAACCTGTCTCACGACGGTCTAAACCCAGCTCACGTTCCCTTGCATGGGTGAACAATCCAACGCTTGGTGAATTTTGCTTCACAATGATAGGAAGAGCCGACATCGAAGGATCAAAAAGCGACGTCGCTATGAACGCTTGGCCGCCACAATCCAGTTATCCCTATGGTAACTTTTCTGACACCTCTTGTTAAAAACTCTTTAAACCAAAAGGATCGATAGGCCGAGCTTTTGCTGTCCCTGTGTGTACTGAACACCGAGATCAAGTCAGCATTTGCCCTTTTGCTCTATGTGTGGTTTCTGTCCGCACTGAGCTGGCCTTGGGACAACTCCGCACTCTCTCATTAAAGAATTTGTTTGCGATTATATAACAAACTCGTGATACTTTGATCAAGAAGCTTGCATCAAAACCCAATACCATAAGATATAATAAATATACCCGTATAATGGCTAGGAAATGATACACGTTCCATTTAATCAAGTAAGTAAGGAAACAATAAGAGTAGTGGTATTTCATTGTCGACACTAAACCACCCTGGCACTAATGACAGTACTGTCAGTAGCACTAAGAACATCAAGAGCCGTCAGTCATTTTACGGACTGAAAACTCCAGATGCGACGCCAGTTTAATGTAGCGGAAAATCCCTTCGCAATATCGTTCGTACGTCCTGTCGGTCGTAGATCTCGACTTTGCTCTGGTGAGCTCTATCGAGATCATGTCCGTCTGTCACAACCTGTGCATCGAGCACGATTGTTCTGTCGTGTCTTAACGCAACCAGATCCGGCTTAAACATCCTGTTCTCTCCCTGCAGACTTGGTTCAGCAATGATGGAATAGCCTATAGACTCAAGCCCCTTCTTGAGAAAATCAGCTACTCCGTTGTGTCTAGCCACCCGCCTCCCATGCGTACGATGACATTTTTCTAAGATATGGTTTAGTGTTTCGGGAGCATCATATCCTGCACGACACTGCCTCCCCAATTCGTGCCTTCCCCTCGTGGTCCGTGACCGCGTGGGTAGGGCATTTATCCGCAGTTTGATCCCATTCAGATAAGCCTTCCCTGTTAACAAACGCGTGGGCTGAACAACCCACCCGCTGCCTTCGGTGTGAAATCAAACAGCATCAAATCATCTGCGAACGCTGCTGCGTTTGTTTTTGCGTTACCAACACTAACATCTATCTCGACGGAGAACGACCTGAGCAACCGATCAATGACCAGATTGAACAGAACGGGGGACAAAGGGTCACCCTGCTTGACTCCTCTAGCAGGGATGAATTCCTCCGACCTCCAGCCGTTCCCACTAAGATAGGTGCTACCTCCCAGGTACGTGTACTTGATATAGTCGACGAAACCCCTGGGGCACCATAGGCGGTCAGCGTATCGAACACTGCCTTGTGAGAGACAGCGTCCAATGCCTTGCTTACATCAAAAGTCGCAATGTAGCATGACGCGTACCGTCTATGTGCTTTATGTGCCTTTAGGTCACTCGACAAAATGGGTGATCATACCCGATCTAGCATGTGCCCCAAGTGAGGCACGGTGTTGTTGTATGAAGATGGGCTAGGCTGTGTCATAACTTCTCTCCAATAGGGTTCCATGATCCCCTGGTTTGGCATTGTCGACTCGTCGGGTCCATCAAGCAAGGATTTTATGCAACGACCTTTGTGTTTGTCCCAGTTACGCTGAACCCTAGCGTATTCCTGACGTCTTCGTTGCCTCCCATTGCGGGCGGTTGTTCCGAGTCGGAAAAATTTCCAGGAGATAGACGAACAAACGTTGGAGAGTCACCTCTTTTCCCGAATCTTGCGCTTCATCTATAATGGATTGCAAGACTTCGGCTCTCTAAGATCGATTGAATGCGACGGGCTGTAACCCCCGAAGCATCCGCATGAGGATATCGTCCGAATGTCTCGATGGAGCGAGTGGAGGAGCCTGTGATATTAAGGAAGAGGAACCGGGCACACTTAAGCTAGGGCGGCGCTGTATGGTCGGAGATTAAGAGAGACATAGTTACTCCCGCCGTTGACCCGCGCTTACTTGAATTTCTTCAAGCTCAAAAGGGTCTTCTTTCCCCGCTAATTATTCCAAGCCCGTTCCCTTGGCTGTGGTTTCGCTAGATAGTAGATAGGGACAGTAGGAATCTCGTTAATCCATTCATGCGCGTCACTAATTAAATGACGAGGCATTTGGCTTAAAAAAAAAAAAAAAAATTTTTAGTACATTAGTTCACCACATAACGAAATGAATTCGATTGTAGCGCCACTGAATGCGTTATTTTATACCTTTTTAGATGTTGTGCCAAAGGTAGCTGGCTTTAATAGAAAAGGAAGTGCAATATTGATAACCAATACATTTAGCCATGAAACCCTGTGTGAAACATGAAGGCTCTGAAACCAGAGACCCCGCCTGACACCACCCTGGCACTAATGACAGTACTGTCACTAGCACTTAGAACATCAAGAGCCCTCAGTCTTGTTTAATGTAGCGGATACAACCTCAATGTTCTCATGTGCCTGAAAGAGAGTCATAGTTACTCCCGCCGTTGACCCGCGCTTACTTGAATTTCTTCACTTTGACATTCAGAGCACTGGGCAGAAATCACATTGTGTCAACACCCGCTAGGGCCATCACAATGCTTTGTTTTAATTAGACAGTCGGATTCCCCAAGTCCGTGCCAGTTCTGAATTGATTGTTAATTGATAATCGTTATAATTTAAAAGAACTAATTGGTTACCCAATTAGTATTCTTAAAATTTTAGCAAAAAAGTTCCACAATTGGCTACGTAACTAAACTATCCGGGGAACAAGAATCTAGCATAAATGATAGAAACTCTATTTACCCAGAACGAGCACATAAACCATGTTATTGTTTCCCAATCAAGCCCGACTATCTCAATCTTCAGATCCAATCCTTATCCCGAAGTTACGGATCTAATTGCCGACTTCCCTTACCTACATTATTCTATCGACAAGAGACTCTTCACCTTGGAGACCAGCTGCGGATATTGGTACGGCCTGTTGAGAAATTTGCGTGTCCCCACCATAAATTTTCAAGGTCCGAGGAGAAAATATCGACACAACAGTATATGTCATGCTCTTCTAGCCCTTCTACCATATCTCTATGCGAAAGACTTCCATGGTAGTGCGGCTATAAAACAGAAAAGAAAACTCTTCCGATACCTCTCGACGGCTTCTTTATGGTCGTTCCTGTTGCCAGGATGAGCACGAGGCCCATATTTAATAACAAACGGATACTCAACAGGTTACGGAATTGGACCCGTATTCCCTTTCGTTCAAAATAATTCAATTGTATTAATATAACAAAATTTTAATAATTGACAACTTTTTACTTGAAAATTTTCGGCTTTCGCCTTGAACTTAGGACCGACTAACTCGTGATCAACCACTGTTCACACGAAACCCTTCTCCACTTCAGTCCTCCAAGGTCTCATTCGATGATTTGCTACTACCACCAAGATCTGTACCAATGACGACTCCATGTAGGCTTACGCCAAACACTTCTATGCACACCTATGTACCTTCCTACTCACTAAAGTTTCAAAATTTATATTACAAGTAATATAAATCATCTACTTTAGCGGTAATGTATAGGTATACAACTTAAGCGCCATCCATTTTAAGAGCTAGTTGCTTCGGCAGGTGAGTTGTTACACACTCCTTAGCGGATTTCGACTTCCATGATCACCGTCCTGCTGTTTTAAGCAACCAACGCCTTTCATGGTTTCTGAATGAGTTGTTAATTTGGGCACCGTAACATTACGTTTGGTTCATCCCACAGCGCCAGTTCTGCTTACCAAAAGTGACCTACTGGGCACATTATATCATAACGTACGTTCCAGTTAGAGGTATAAATAATATAAATATTATCATACATAACTATATAGAACGCCCCAGGATTGTGTTAATTAACTTTAAATAGTTAAAAAACTAATCCCATTAATAGTCAAGTTAATTACGCTATTAGGTTTTTATCCAAATAACTTGCACATATGTTAGACTCCTTGGTCCGTGAATCCTGAATCTATCGCATTGTTAATCATACAAGTGCATATAATAAACACAAAAATCAATGATAATCATGCCATTATATAATTCCGAAAAATTAACGCACTGTATTCATATAAATCTATCAGCACTTTATCAAATTTATAACTTTTATTTTATGTTAAAATGCAAGCATTTTAATTTAAATAAGCAATTGACTAAAATTTGTTGATAAATTAATTGATACTAATAGATTACAATGTCCTTATATGGAAAAAATTCACACTATTATTATAATATTGTTTAAATATTACAATTCTAATGATGAATTTTCCATAATGGATATTCAGGTTCATCGGGCTTAACCTCTAAGCAGTTTCACGTACTATTTAACTCTCTTTTCAGAGTTCTTTTCAACTTTCCCTCACGGTACTTGTTTAATATCGGTCTCATGGTTATATTAAGTTTTAGATGGAGTTAACCACCCACTTAACGTTATACGGGCCTGGCACCCTCTATGGGTAAATGGCCTCATTTAAGAAGGACTTAAATCGTTAATTTCTCATAATAGAATATTGATGTTCCATACACTGCATCTCACATTTGCCATATAGACAAAGTGACTTAGTGCTGAACTGATTTCTTTTCGCTCGCCGCTACTAAGAAAATCCTTGTTAGTTTCTTTTCCTCCCCTAATTAATATGCTTAAATTAAGGGGGTAGTCCCATATGAGTTGAGGTTGCATAATTATAAAAATAGATTAGTTAATATAAAACATGGTGTTCATAATAACAATTTGAAATATACTATATTTTGAAGTTCCATAATATTGACAAACGTTTTATTCTTTATCTCATCATTAATAAGAGGCCATTCTAGTTAAAACTAGTCGGACGGTGCTACAGTCGAGCATACTCGACTGTCGGAGACCCCGTACTTACTATCCAAAAGCAGCCACTGCTAAAAATTAAATAATATTTAAAATAACTTATAGTTTATATGCCTTCCTAGGGTCTTCTGTTAAACATTATTTATGAACACTAGTCGCACCATTTATCTAATTAAGTTACACTCGTTAAATCGCGAAGTCAATTTCAAAATCACTCGAAGACAACGCGCAAAAAAGAATTGAAGAAGAACCAATGTAAAGTCAAATAGATACATATGCGTAAAGCATTAGGGAGAGCGAGACAGCCATATACACAATTCTAAAATCTGTTAAGTGCACACATACATACATATTTAAGCACGCGACAAAACAAAAGAAGTTTCTAGCTTAACATTATTATTTGGTCTTGTGAAGCATATGTAAAACATTGACAGACATAAAACTAAAACTACACGTTTAACATGCAAAATGTTGTAATAAATAAATTAACCAACACTTAATTCATATAGTTACATAATTGAAGCTCAAAATTTAGTTTAATAATATATTTGAATCAAAAGAAATTAAAAGATAAATTTATTAAAAACATGAATTTACATAGTAAATGTAAATAACATTACATTTACATAGAACTCTAACACAACATTTATATAACTGCCAATATAACATTATTTAAATAAAATGATTTAACAGGTATTCGATGCTTAATATGTGAATACAACATTATTAGATAATAATTTTAAAAAAAGTTTTAAAATTAAATAATACAAATAAATTCAAAATAGCAAAAAAAAACCCGCAAAAAAAAAAATTTTGTTGGAGCCGGGAATCGAGCCCACGACCTAGTTTTAAAAGAAAGTTTAAAACTTCGGTGGCTCAACCCATTGAGCCACACATCGCATTGCGTGCAAGTCGCCAAATTTCTATAATGGTTTTACAGGACTCTATTTCATAATTTTAAAACCGTTTGTTAACATTAAATGTTAATATTATATGTTATCATAACATTAATAAATACAAATTGAATTTCAATGCAAAATGATTAAATTAAAAAACATATGTCCCTGCCAGGGTTTGAACTCACGACCTACTATATCACGAGCGCTGCGACTCGGCACACTACGCCACAGGAGCCCATAATGTATAAGAGGCCAATTTGTTATATAATATGTTTATTCAATTTTCATGTTTTCAAGTTATTCAAATCTTAATTACTGCCAACGCTCCATTATCGAAACATCAAAATGTATTATTTGAATATCTTGGTTATTTACTGTTCGATCGGAATGAAATTTTCATCAAAAATCTATGACACTTTTCTCTTCGTCTGTGCAAAATCTTGAATCCCTAGCTTTTAAATTGCCCTTATAATTTGGATATGAAATTTTCAATGTCAATTTTAGGGGGCTAAAAGGGGCGTGGCACAATTCTGAAACAAACTTGATCGGCTTGCAATATAGAGGAACCTACATACCAATTTTGGTGTCTCTAGCACTTAAACTGCTCTTTTAATATGGATATGAAATTTTCTATGTCGATTTTTGGGCGGTAAAGGGGGCGTGGCCGAATTCTGAAACAAACTTGATCTGCTTGCAATATAGACAAAGCTACATATCAAATTTGGGGTCTTTAGCTCTTATAGTCTCTGAGATCTAGGTGTTCATACAGACGTCAGGACGTCAGGACAGCAGGACGTCAGGACAGACGGACAGACGGACATTGCTATATCGACTCGGCTATTGATGCTGATCAAGAATATATATACTTTATGGGGTCTGCCACGCCTCCTTCTGCCTGTTACGCACATTTTCGTTGGAGAGAAGTTATGACACAGCCTAGCCCATCTTCATGCAACAACACCGTGCCTCACTTGGGGCACATGCTAGATCGGGTATGATCACCCATTTTGTCGAGTGACCTAAAGGCACATAAAGTGTCATTGACGTCTTCTCCGGGGCCCGATGGGATTTCCTCGAAACATGCCAAGGATATTCCCAGAGGGATTATGCTTCGCATAATGAACCTGATTCTCTGGTGCGGGAATTTGCCCGGACTCTTCCGAATGGCTCGAACCGTCTTCATCCCGAAGACGGTGAAGGCATCCCGACCGCAAGACTTTCGTCCGATATCGGTGCCATCGATCGTGGTCAGACAACTTAATGCCATCTTGGCTGCCCGGTTGACCTCATCAGTCAACTGGGACCCGCGTCAACGGGGGTTTCTTCCCACGGACGGTTGTGCCGATAACGCGACTATAGTCGACTTAGTCCTGAGGGACCACCATAGACGGTACGCGTCATGCTACATTGCGACTTTTGATGTAAGCAAGGCATTGGACGCTGTCTCTCACAAGGCAGTGTTCGATACGCTGACCGCCTATGGTGCCCCCAGGGTTTCGTCGACTATATCAAGTACACGTACCGGGGAGGTAGCACCTATCTTAGTGGGAACGGCTGGAGGTCAGAGGAATTCATCCCTGCTAGAGGAGTCAAGCAGGGTGACCCTTTGTCCCCCGTTCTGTTCAATCTGGTCATTGATCGGTTGCTCAGGTCGTTCTCCGTCGAGATAGATGTTAGTGTTGGTAACGCAAAAACAAACGCAGCAGCGTTCGCAGATGATTTGATGCTGTTTGCTTTCACACCGAAGGCAGCGGGTGGGTTGTTCAGCCCACGCGTTTGTTAACAGGGAAGGCTTATCTGAATGGGATCAAACTGCGGATAAATGCCCTACCCACGCGGTCACGGACCACGAGGGGAAGGCACGAATTGGGGAGGCAGTGTCGTGCAGGATATGATGCTCCCGAAACACTAAACCATATCTTAGAAAAATGTCATCGTACGCATGGGAGGCGGGTGGCTAGACACAACGGAGTAGCTGATTTTCTCAAGAAGGGGCTTGAGTCTATAGGCTATTCCGTCATTGCTGAACCAAGTCTGCAGGGAGAGAACAGGATGTTTAAGCCGGATCTGGTTGCGTTAAGACACGACAGAACAATCGTGCTCGATGCACAGGTTGTGACAGACGGACATGATCTCGATAGAGCTCACCAGAGCAAAGTCGAGATCTACGACCGACAGGACGTACGAACGATATTGCGAAGGGATTTTCAGGCACATGAGAACATTGAGGTTGTATCCGCTACATTAAACTGGCGTCGCATCTGGAGTTTTCAGTCCGTAACAAGACTGACGGCTCTTGATGTTCTAAGTGCTACTGACAGTACTGTCATTAGTGCCAGGGTGGTTTAGTATCGACAATGAAATACCACTACTCTTATTGTTTCCCTACTTACTTGATTAAATGGAACGTGTATCATTTCCTAGCCATTATACGGGTATATTTATTATATCTTATGGTATTGGGTTTTGATGCAAGCTTCTTGATCAAAGTATCACGAGTTTGTTATATAATCGCAAACAAATTCTTTAATGAGAGAGTGCGGAGTTGTCCCAAGGCCAGCTCAGTGCGGACAGAAACCACACATAGAGCAAAAGGGCAAATGCTGACTTGATCTCGGTGTTCAGTACACACAGGGACAGCAAAATCTCGGCCTATCGATCCTTTTGGTTTAAAGAGTTTTTAACAAGAGGTGTCAGAAAAGTTACCATAGGGATAACTGGATTGTGGCGGCCAAGCGTTCATAGCGACGTCGCTTTTTGATCCTTCGATGTCGGCTCTTTCTATTATTGTGAAGCAAAATTCACCAAGCGTTGGATTGTTCACCCATGCAAGGGAACGTGAGCTGGGTTTAGACCGTCGTGAGACAGGTTAGTTTTACCCTACTAATGACAAAACGTTGTTGCGACAGCATTCCTGCGTAGTACGAGAGAAACCGCAGGTACGGACCAATGGCACAATACTTGTTCGAGTGAACAGTGGTATGACGCTACGTCCGTTGGATTATGCCTGAACGCCTCTAAGGTGCTGGACTGCAATGATAAATTAAGGGCAATTTGCATTGTATGGCTTCTAAACCATTAAAAGTTTATTATTTATTTAATAAACGACAATGGATGTGATGCCAATTATACATATAACATAGTAAATTCGGAGGATCTTCGATCACCTGATGCCGCGCTAGTTATATATTAAAACATTATTTAATACATACTACCATACTGCGATCCACTGAAGCTTATCCTTTGCTTGATGATTCGAATATTAAAAAAATCGATCAACAAAAACACACTTATTCATATGTTAAAAATATATATATGTATATTTACAGAGATTGTATGTATATGTTATGTATAAAATGTATGCTTATGGCATATAATTATTTATAATGTATGTTATATGATATCTGTAAAAATATATATATAAAAAGTTTTAAGAGAAATAAATGAAATGGTAGTCAAATGTCTCGTCATAATATTAGTGATGTATATGATATATATGATAGAAATATATAACATATATTTTATTAATATATATGTAAAGTTTAAATAAAATAAATATGGTAGCCAATTGCCTCGTCGTCATATTAGTGACGGATATGAAAGATTCAATGAGATTCTTACTGTGTCCATAAGTTTCTATATAATATTATAACATTTCGCTTGTGATTATAAATTTGTGCATGAAAATGTGTTGGAGAAATAATTTTGTCGTAAGACTTAATAAAAAAATAAAATAATTTTCTTAAGAATATTAAAAAAATTTTGATAAACGGCCATATTCAATATATGTTTATATTGGTAGCCAATTGTACCGTCATCATATTAGTGACGAATATAAAAGATTTAATGAGATTCTTAATGTGTCCGTAAGTTTCTATATAATATTATAACTTATGGCTTGTAATTATAAATTTGTGCATGAAAATGTGTTGGAGAAACTATTTTGTCTTTAGACTTAGAAAGAAAATATAAATTATTTCCTAAAGTATGGATTTTTACATTTGTTATTTAGTAACCAAAAACGGACGACACGCCGAACTGCTTTTTAAGAGAGGATATACACACTTCGGTGTGTACCTCGAAAAAATCGGGCAGACTTGCCTATGTTATTGGACGAAAATGCCGATGGTGTTTATTTATTTATTTATTTATTTATTTACGTCAACTAAAATCAGTCGACAAAAAGTTAAATTATGAAGAAGATAAAATAAAATTATTATAAAAATAAAATTGAAATTAAATTAACAATTTAAATTAACAACTATATATATACGATATAACTGAAATTATAAAAATATGAAATTAAATTAAGTTAAGTCTAGTCTGGGGAATTCAAAAAATTATTTAATTGATCCAACATTTGTTGCAAGGATTGGGGAAAACCCAGAAAAAACCCAATCAGATCAATGATGGAAAATAATGAAAGTTATGTTGTGTTAGTGCCTACGGTTTAAATAGTTTAGAATTAGAAATTTAATAGTAGAAAGAGAAGCCTTTGAGTTGAAAACACGATAAAGTCGATTATATTCAGCACAGAGTACTCTAAAAGGTTCATGCAGAGAGTAGTTAGTAGTACAGGTGTTAAGTAAAAGAGGAGTGAAGTTACGTGTACGCCTAGAAGGAACCGACAAGTTAATTTGGCTAAGTAATGCAGAGGAGTCAATATCACCCTTAAGCAGTTTGATGATGAACATAACACCCAGAATAGTGCGCCGATTAGCTAAAGATGGAAGGTTAATCAATAACAGTCTATCAGTGTATGAGGGCAAGTCTAAACCAGGGTCCCAGTTGAAGCCACGAAAAGCAAAAAGAAGAAATTTCTTTTGAACAGACTCAATTGAATTTTGATGTGCCATATATTGTGGCGACCACACACAAGATCCGTATTCTAAAATAGGACGAACGAGAGAGGTATAGAGTAGTTTAGTCGTGTAAGGGTCATCAAATTCCTTAGCCCATCGTTTAATGAATCCAAGAACTTGAGTAGCCTTATTGACAGTGTGTGCAATATGAAGATCAAATTTTAACTTATGATCAAGGAGTATTCCTAAATCATTCACGCGATTAAGTCTCTCCAAGCAGTTTCGGTCGATCGTGTAGTTAAATATATGAGGCCTGCTTCTATAAAATGACATAACCTTACACTTTGAGCAGTTTAGATGTAATTGATTAAAATTACACCAGGCGAAAAAAGAATCGACATCTACTTGCAAAAAGTGATGGGAATTTATGTCATTATACGAAAAGCATAGCTTCACATCATCGGCATACATTAGTATATGAGAGTGGGAAAAGATTAATGGGAGATCGTTAATAAAAAGATTAAAGAGTAAAGGACCAAGATGGCTTCCCTGAGGTACACCAGAAGTTACCAGGACAGGTTTAGACAGACAGCTTTTAAAAAGGACTTTTTGGGTTCTAGAATTAAGATATTCAGAAATCCAATTAAGTAGGTTATGAGGAAATCCAATAAGATTAAGTTTATGAAACATAAGAGAGTGATTAACAGAATCAAAAGCCTTACTGAAGTCAGTGTAAATGACATCAGTTTGCATTTTATTTTGAAATCCTCTGATCACAAGAGAGGACAGTTCCAGTAGGTTTCAACTCAATAACAGCAACAACAACAACACACAAAGGGCAAGATCAGCTTTTACAGCTATTTGTCAATTTTTCGCCTTAGAATTCTCAACAGGTTCTAACGACGCAAGATTGACATTCAGCTTGAATCGCTGGTCAAGTCAGCAGAAAGGTACTGATGATAGAGATTGGTGTCTCTTGAAACAGCTGTATGCCGAACCATTCTCCTTGCTTTTTGCAAGTGTTTTGTGTGTTGTTGTTGTTGTCAAAAAGTGTCTATTGACAATATAAAAACATGACCTCGAGTTTGCTAAACTTATCCTATATTTCATAAGACTACAAAATAAAAGTCAAATTTCATATAACATACAAATTTCATATGACAAGTAAAATTCAACTTTTATTTGTCATAACCATATTATATGCGAAGAAAACTAAAATTTCACATCACATAAAAATTTCATATGACTACAAAAAAAATGTAAAATTTCATATAACATAAAAATATCATATGACAAGAAAAATACAATATTTATTGGTCATAACCAGATTATATGAGAAAAAACTAAAATTACGTATGAAATAAAAATTTCGTATGACTACAAAAAAAAAGTCAAATTACATATGACACAAAAATTTCATATCATATTTCATCGATGCCAGCTAGCAATCGGGTGTAGCTACTATTATGGCTCTCTCAGTCGCTTCCCGGGAAACCAAAGCTTTTGGGCTCCGGGGGAAGTATGGTTGCAAAGCTGAAACTTAATGGAATTGACGGAAGGGCACCACCAGGAGTGGAGCCTGCGGCTTAATTTGACTCAACACGGGAAAACTTACCAGGTCCGAACATAAGTGTGTAAGACAGATTGATAGCTCTTTCTCGAATCTATGGGTGGTGGTGCATGCCCGTTCTTAGTTCGTGGAGTGATTTGTCTGGTTAATTCCGATAACGAACGAGACTCAAATATATTAAATAGATATCTTCACGATTATGGTGTTAAAGCTTATATAGCCTTCATTCATGGTGGCAGTAAAATGTTTATTGTGTTTGAATGTGTTTATATAAGTGGAGCCGTACCTGTTGGTTTGTCCCATTATAAGAATACTAGCTTCTTAAATGGACAAATTGCGTCTAGCAATAATGAGATTGAGCAATAACAGGTCTGTGATGCCCTCGGATGTCCTGGGCTTCACGCGCGCTACAATGAAAGTATCAACGTGTTTTCCTAGACCGAGAGGTCCGAGTAAACCGCTGAACCACTTTCATGCTTGGGATTGTGAACTGAAACTGTTCACATGAACTTGGAATTCCCAGTAAGTGTGAGTCATTAACTCGCATTGATTACGTCCCTGCCCTTTGTACACACCGCCCGTCGCTACTACCGATTGAATTATTTAGTGAGGTCTCCGGACGTGATCACTGTGACGCCTTGTGTGTTACGGTTTTTTATTTAGAGGAAGTAAAAGTCGTAACAAGGTTTCCGTAGGTGAACCTGCGGAAGGATCATTATTGTATAATGCATCTAACCGTTATGAAATGAAATTTTTACTTTTTTCATTAATATATAGAAATATATGTTAAAGAAAATAAAAAGAAAAAATTTTTATTTGTCAATAAGCAAATAAATAATTTACTTTGCTCAAGTATTTAAAATTGTAAATGTATATTTTATACAATAAAATTATTTTGTTATAAATTTTATTTGTCATATTCATATTGTATAAATGTATTTTACATAATCTTATGTATTTTGAGCAAGACAAATTATTACCTGCGTGTATATGTGCCATAATATACACGCGGTGCACAAATGTATTGTTCATTATTAACATGCGCATACATTGTATAAACGCAACAACCTAAAATAATAATGTTGTACCTGTTTATTTCAGGTTAATGCTTTACATATATCGATTATAATACATTTAAATTTGTATTTTATATAGTTGTCAACTACCGTATTTTCATTGATTATGTAAAACTAAGACATTTCGCAACATTGTTTTAGGTATTAAAAAGATTTATTGAAGGAATTGATATATGCCAGTAAAATGGTGAATTTTTAAGTTCTTTCAATAAAAGAATATATGACGTAATGAAATAAAACAAAAATTTATATTACTCTAAGCGGTGGATCACTCGGCTCATGGGTCGATGAAGAACGCAGCAAACTGTGCGTCATCGTGTGAACTTCAGGACACATGAACATCGACATTTTGAACGCATATCGCAGTCCATGCTGTTATGTACTTTAATTAATTTTAGAGTGCTGCTTGGACTACATATGGTTGAGGGTTGTAAGACTATGCTAAATAAGTTGTTTAAAATTTTTCGAAATTTTAAGCATATGGTGTATTATTGGATAATATATGTTGTATTGTTGCAAAACATTTACTCATAATATATTCATAATATTAATACAAAACTAGGGGGCTCCGCCCCCTGTTCGCTTCGCTCGCCAACCCCCCGCTCGCTTCGCTCGCGGTACTACAGTCGAGCATACTCGACTGTCGGAGACCCCGTACTTACTATGGAAATAGAAAAGACTACAAAAATTAAAATAATAATTTGGCCGCTTGTTGCTGTTGCAGAGCGTTGTAATACATTTTCGACTTCTTTTTTCAATGACAGCTATATGATATAGTTGTCCGATTTGAACTTACATCGGGCATGATATATAAAACCAAGCATACTGTAATAGTTTAGTTGAGATATCTCATAAAACAAAAAAGTTTTTCATACTAAGACTTGATTTTCGACCGATTGTTCCAATGGGCGCTATATGATATAGTGCTCCGATTTGAACCAACTTTGGACAGGATATATAAAACTAAATCTTATGCATATTGTATCAGTTTAGTTGAGATATCTCATAAAATAAAAAAGTTTTTCATACTAAAACTTGATTTTCGACCGATTGTTCCAATGGGCGCTATATGATATAGTGCTCCGATTTGAACCAACTTTGGACAGGATATATAAAACTAAATCTTATGCATATTGTATCAGTTTGGTTGAGATATCATCATAAAATAAAAAAGTTTTTCATACTAAAACTTGATTACGCACATTTTCGTTAAAACAAACCCTAAAAAAAAATTGTATATGCTAGACATTCCTCAGTATTATTTGAATAAAATAAAGAAAATATAATTCTTCAACTTTTCTCATACAAATATATACAACAAGAAAAGTATAGTAATTTCGTTTTTAGACCCCGTACTTAAAAAAAGTACAGGGGTCTATTGGGTTTGTTTTAACGAAAATGTGCGTAACAGGCAGAAGGAGGCGTGGCAGACCCCATAAA